>VSMD01101474.1:0-68746 GCA_008750895.1 Mirza zaza | reverse complement strand
CCACTAATCCCCTTTTTTTTTTTTTTTTTTTTGAGACAGAGTTTCACTTTATTGCCCAGGCTAGAGTGAGTGCTGTGGCGTCAGCCTAGCTCACAGCAACCTCAAACTCCTGGGCTTAAGCCATCCTGCTGCCTCAGCCTCCCAAGTAGCTGGGACTACAGGCATGCGCCACCATGCCCGGCTAATTTTTTTCTATATATATTAGTTGGCCAATTAATTTCTTTCTGTTTATAGTAGAGATGGGGTCTCGATCTTGCTCAGGCTGGTCTCGAACTCCTGAGCTCAAACGATCCGCCCACCTCAGCCTCCCAGAGAGCTAGGATTACAGGCGTGAGCCACTGTGCCCAGCTAATCCCCTTTCTCTATGTATAGATTTACATATTCTGGATATTTCATAAATATGGAATCATATAATGTGTAGTCTCTTATGACTCTTCTTTCACAAAGTTTATAAGGTCATCTATGGCATTGCATGTATCAGTATTTCTCTCCTTAAATTATTTTAATTGTGCTAATAATATATGTATATATATAGCATTTGCCATTTTAACTATTTTTAAGTGCACAACTCAGTGGCATTAATTACATTTGTAATGTGCAATCATCACCACTATTTCCAAAGCTTTTTCATCACTCCAAACAGAAACTCTGTATCCATTTAGCAATAACTCCCACTCCCTTCTCCACCAAACCACTGGTAACCTCTAATTTACTTTGCATCTCTATGAATTGCCTGTTGTAGATATTTCACATAATGAAATCACACACTATTGGTCCTTTTGTGTCTGGCTTATTTCACTTAGTATAATGTTTTCAAGGATCATCCATGTTGTAGTGTGTATCAGAACTTTATTCTTTTTATATGGCTGAATAATATTCCATTGTGTGTATTTGTCTATGTCTATTATATGTATGTATATAAAACAAAATGCGATATATATGTATATTTTGTTTAACCATTCATCTGTTGAGGAACACGGGTTATTTCCACCTTTTATCTCTTGTAAATAATGCTGCAATGAACATTGGCATACAAGTATCTGTTGGAGTCCCTGTTTTCAAATCTTTTGAATATATAACTAGGAATGGAATTGCTGGGTCATTCTATGTTTAACCTTTTGAGAAACTTCCAAACTGCTTTCCAAAGCAGCTGCACAATTTTGCATGGCCACCTACAGTGTATGAGGGTTCTGATTTCTCCACATCCTCACTGGCACTTGTTACATGTCTTTTGATTATAGCCACCCTAGTGGATGCGAAGTAATATCTCACTGTGGTTTTGATTTACATTTCCCTGATGGCTAACAATGTCGAGCAGCTTTTCACATGCTCATAGGCCACTTGTACGTCATCTTTGGGGAAATGCCTGTTCAGATGCTTTGTCCATTTTCAAACTGATCATTATTATTTAGTTGTGTCAGCTTTTTATAGATTCTTGATACAGAAGATTATACTCCCTGGGCCCATGCCTACGACTCTCTTCCAAGGACTGCTCTTGGGCTACAGGACCCTGCTTTGTGCCACATGATTTTGCAGAGAGCCTGAAGTGCCTCAGAAATATAAAATACTCTCCGGAAATCCCATGGGATCAGGCACGGCTGAGACTTGGTAAATTGCACCATAGCTTCCCTCCTTTTCCCGTCTGGCCTCCTTTCCTGGTTTCTCTTGTGATTGCCTCTTCAACGAATCACCTGCATCTCAATCCTCATTGCCAAGTTGGCTTCTGAGGAACTTGACCTCAGAATGAGCTCAGAATGGCTGAGGAGCTGACAGCGAGTTAGTGTTGCCGGAACTCAGAAAGCATGTGGATTGGGGCGAGGCTAACATGGAGTGCAGGGGCTGACCACGCAGGGCTTTGTCGATCAAAGGGAGGGTTGGATTTTTTTAATCTGGAGAGCTATGGGATGCTATTGGTCAGTATTAGGCAGGACTGGCATTATTTTACATTTTGCAAAGGCCCCTCTAGTTTCTGCATGGAGAACAGACAAAGGGGACTCAAGTGGCTGCAGGAAGACCACTGAGGATACTGTCACAGTTGTCTAGGGGAGAGAGGGCAGAGGCTGGAGTGAGGATGGGGAAGGCAGAGAGAGAAGTAGAAGATTAGAGAGAGATCGGGGGGCAGATTTAGGGGTCAAAGGGAGGTTCCGGATGACTCACAGTTTCCAGCCTGGGTGTCTGGATGGACAGTCAGTGCACAGGGAGGGAGGCAGCGCTGGGAGGGCAGCCCAGGAGTTCCACATGCAAAGCGACACCAATTTGCCTTCCCTGGTCTCGCCTAATCCTTCCATTTCACAGACAGGGAAACTGAGGCCTGAGGAGTGCGTTGGCTCACCCAGGGACCCCCAGCACTCCCCAGGCAGAGAGGAATGGCACCCCAGGGGTCCCGCTGCCTGGCCAGACACTTCCTCTGCAGGGGTTCACTGGCTCTGGCCTCAGAGAGCTATTCTTCAGCTGGGAGAGGGTGGGGCTTGGGCCAGATGGATTTTTCCCGGGCTGGAGAATAGAACATGCTTCGTGAGGTCAGACTGTGCCCTGGCCCCAGCCAGCTGCTCCACTGGGGGCTGGGTAACTAGAAAGCACAGGTGTGGGGGACCCACCTCACGGTGGCCTACACATTCATCCACTCTCCTGACTTTGGCATTGATCCAGAACTGGGTCCAGAGCCTGAGGTTTCCCCTTCGTGACCCCCTTCCTGGTTGTGTGACGTTGGGAAAGTCACCTCCCCTCTCCAGGCTTCAGTCTTCTCATCTGTAAAATGGGGACATCCCAGAATATGACATCTGTGCCCCTCGGGGTTGTAGTCAGTATCAGGCGAGGAAACGGATGGACAAACAAGGGCTTTGTAACCTGCGAGGTGCCTAGACCTCGGTGTGGGCTCGGTCCTTCCTCCAGCCCAGCAAACTTTCGAAGCTTTGCTCTGTCACAAGATGCCTGCTCCTCTGGGGGAAGAAAGGCCCGGTGTGGAGCTGAGGCAGGCAGAGACATTCTCCTGACCCGGCGGGCTTGACAAATCCACTGCACAGATGGGAAAACTGAGGGGCACCCACCTACCCAGAGGCGCTAGGCTGGGAAGCCTGGATTCAAATGCAGGGCTCTCTGATTCTCCAGGTGAGAAAGATCCTTATCCACCCCATGCCCCCATTGGACAGATGGGGCAAACTGAGCACTAGAGAGGGGAAACGACCTGCCAGGGGTCATCAGGTTGTTAGCGACAGGGCAGAAATGGCACCTGAGGTCCCCAACTCCAGGCTCTGCTCCTGCTGCCCCTTGACTACTAGCCCCTTGAGCTTAAAACAAGGACTCCCATCACTGTGGGACATTCACGGTCACGTCACTGGCAGGCTTGGGGCTCCTTGTAAGCCCATCTTTTTCCACCAGAGCAGGCTGCAAGTTTTGTTTAAAAATCCCATGGCAGGGTGCCGTGGCCTCTGCCTCCCCAGCTCGGCCTCTTGGGGGCTGAGGCTTTGCTGACTCAAAGCTACATCGTCACCTGTTGGGGATCCCTGGGAGGGGAGGCCATGCCCTGCCCCTACCGTGGGCAGGTGAGAGCAAACGCCGATAAATTAGGCCCAAGTCAAGTTCAGCTCTGCCCCTCACTGTGACACTGGGCAACCTCTCTGGGTCTCGGTTTCCTCCTCAGTAAAATGGGATAGGATCAATACCAGCTTCGTAGAGTTGTGAACAATCCAACAAGCTTCTAAAGGACTTAGCACGAACGAAGCTAGGCACAAAGACAATGCAAAAGAAACATGAGCTATTATTATCCATTATTTTTGTATGTTGTTATTATTGTATTTCATTTTTATATCCCCTTCTCCCCCAGGGGATGCTGTGAGTAGACAGGATATTGGGGTGCAGCTCTTCTTGGAGACAAAGGGATGCAAGGTGACCTTGGGGACCCCTCTGCCTGAGGATTCTTGGGTCACTCAGTGCCACCACGGCCGCCCTTCTCCCTAGCAGCAGCTGTGGTCTCTCACAAGTCGCTTTCCATCCTTGTACCCCAGGTTCCCTGGCTCCCTGCCTGTGGTCCCCACTGGCTGGATGCTGTTGCTATGGCAACGGCATTTTAAGAGCTTCGGCCCCCCTCTGAGGCGACAGGCATGGATGGAGATGGGCTGATCAAACACCTCATGCCTCCTTGGGCCCGTCTGATGGAAGGCGGGGGAGTGGAGCAAGGCTCAGAGCTGGCCTGGGATGGGGACGGGGGCGGCCAGGCCCAGCCCCCCGTGTTTCCCAGCAGCACCCCCACCTCGCCGAGTCGCTCAGGGGAACACCTGAGCCGTTGGCCACAAATGCAAGTTCTGGCCAGCCCCCGGGGTCTGTTCTTAATTGTCTGGGGTGGGGTCCCCTGGGAAGCGGCCCTTTGATCAGCTCTGCTTGCAGTTGTGAGGCAGGCAGGCCCCTGAGCACACTTGGGGAAATCTTGAGTGATGGAAGATTCCGGAAGCCATCTTGGGCACTGAGTGTGTAACTGTGTGTGCTGCTCCAGGCCGGCCTCTCTCCCCTTCCACAGCCTCACGGTGGAGGACATGTGCACCCCCAGCCTCCTCGCAGAGCCGGGAGGCTTCTGGGCTAGGCCACCAGGAGGCGTCTTGGCCAGGCGTCCAGAGGCAGAGGGGCAAGCTCAGCACAGTGACGCTCAGGGGAGGCGCTGGCAGGGGCTGCTCTCGGCCCTGTGGAAGGCGGGGCTGCCCTGGACACTCAGGGAGGCTTCGCCCCACTCTCCCTGCCACCTGCTGAGTGAGGACGGTGCCCCTCCCCTCGCTCGGCCCCGGCCCCCACAGAACCCCAGAGGCCGTGCCCACAGAGAGCCGGGGCTGGGGGCGGTGAGGGACCCGGGAACCTCAGAGGGGGAGAAGCTTCCCTCTAGAGAACAAGGACAAGATTCCACGGGGTTCCTCGAATCTGAGAATGACAGCCCATGCCCGCAGCAGGGGCCAGGGTTGGCAGAGTGCAGCGGCCACCCGCTCACCCGCCTGCGCACACCACCCGGCCTCCGGCCCGGCAGCCTTGCCTGCGGTCCACGAGTGCCAGCTCGGGCCTGGGGGACACGCACCCCTGCTCCCTCGGCCCTTGGGTGTGGCACCCCCGGGGCGTGTCCTGGTGTTCCGTGCTGTCTCCCGGTCCCCAGCAGGGCGGAGCTCCAGTTGCCCCCGTGGTAATTTGCTTGACAACATACTTACCCCGTCCCCAGAGTCACCTCCCTACCCCGCAGCAGTGGATCCCAGGATCCCCACCGAACACACTGACACCCGAACCCTGTCCCCGCGTCTGCTTCCGTGGAGCCCTCAGACACGGGCCACTCCTGAATCTCCCCGCCCACCCGCGGACTCTTCGAGGGCACCTCGGGCCCAAAGGGAAGCCTCAGGGGGCTTTCCTGAGCCCCAGGGGGTGTTCGGCCTGCCCGGGAGGGAGACCTCGGCAGGGCCTGTACCACCAGGGCTTCCCGCGGCCAGGCCCCAGGGCACCGGGCGATGGCCTGTTTACTGTGGCTCTGGCCCCCTCGCACTGCGTGCGTGAGCGTTGGGTCTTCCAGGAGTTTTCTGGAACCTGGAGCAGGTCCCTGGTCCTCACCCTCCCGGCACAGGCCAAATGTAAATCCCGTGCTCACAGTGGCATCTCAGTGGGACTGGCCCCAGCTCCCAGCTCCCGGGGGGCTGGCACGGTTGAAGGGGGCTCCCCGCTAGAGGGGTACATGGGGACTGGTCTAAGGCGAGTCCTCCAGAGATGTCTGTGAGTCTGTCCCCTCCGAGGAGAAGCTGCCCCCAGTGGGGCGAGGGCCCAGGCTCTGCCTGGGAGGCCGCTGCCAGGACAAGAGGGTGATGAGAGAACGCTCGGGGCCAGGATCGGGGAGCGCGTGGTGGCCTGGACCTTCAGTGGCCTCTATAGCCTGGCCGGCTTCCCGGAAATGTCCGTTCTGCCCCGCTCTGGTGGCCCCAGGAGGCCAACAGGACTTTGGCAAACGGTTTGCACCTGGAGAGTCCTGCAGGGGCAGCTCCCACCTCCCCTTGGAAGGGACTTCTCCATCCAGACCCTGGCCCTTGGCAGCTGCCCCTCTGGGCTCCAGGTGTACCGAGTGGGCAGCAGGGGCCGCCGGGCACGGGCAGTGGCTCAGCGCCTTCTGCAGGAGGGTCTGGATGTCCTCGTGTCTGACCTGGGCCTCCTCGCACAGGTCCCGGCCCAGGCCTGGCCGGCTCAGGGAGGCCACCTGCAGCCCCATGGCCGCAAGCTTCTCAGCGGGGAACTCGGACGCCAGTCGCTGCAGGTAGCGGCAGAGGCGACGCTGGTCCCCAGGGCTGGCCCTTCGGCCCTTGCCCAGCCTGAGCTGGGTCATCAGGTCCTGACAGTCCAGGTGGAACCAGGTCATCTGGGGGACAAGAAGAGAGGGAGGAGGGGGCTGAGGCTGGGAGTGGAATGGTGGGGGCTCCATGAGGACAAGGACGTGCGTCTTGGAGTGAAGAGAGGCTTCGATGAGTGAGCACTGCCAGGCCGAGCCGGCAAGTGCCTAGTCACCGTCAGGCCCCGCTCAGCTTGGCCGCAACTTTCTCCGCTGACCACGGTGACAATGATTTCCTCTCTACCCGGGGTACGCGCACCTGCCACCTGGAAACAGCCCCCAGCACCCTGAGCCTGTTCAGGCACCTTCTAATAGCCCTGTGGGCCAGTCAGGACTTGCCCCTCTCTGGGGCTCAGTTTCTGCTTTGGGGAGTGGGTGTGGCATAGATGACCATGAAATGCCTTTTGAGAGCTGAAAATTCGGATCCGTGGATTGTGTTCACCCCTGTGAGTGGTGCTCAGTCTGGCTAATGTTTATCGAGCACTGACTGCCAGGCTCTGTGTGTCTCGTGTCCAGTCACACCGAGCTGTGCCGGTATGCCCATTTTGCAGAGGAGGAAACTGAGGCTCGGAGAAGTGAAATCCACTTGCCCCAGGTCACACAGCAAGTCAGGGAGGCGCTGGGATTCTGCCTTGGATCTATCCTGCTTCCGGGCGAGTGTCCTCCAGGCACAAGAAGGAGAAGCTGGCCTAGACAGGGGAGTGTCACAGTGGCACGGTCGGACGTGCCAGGCCCAGAGGCCCCCTCACTCCAGCCCCATTTTGTGATTTTCTGCCTGTCCCCACTTCCCCCACAAAATGTCGCAGACGGCAAAGGAGCCAGCGTGCTCCCGGCAGCTCGTGAGAAACATAATCTTTCTCCCCATTAATTTAGAGGCCGACAGCAAGCTGTTAGGCGGTGGGGATTGGAGAGCCATTTTCTCCGAAGAGACCATCTTTCCCTGGATTAAGGGAACTTGTCTTTAGATAAATGGCTTCATATTCGCGGAAGCACACGGAGCTCATGGCAGGGAAAGGGCTCCATAAATCTCCGTTAGCGGCTCAGTCGTGTTATTATTATTTAGTAGCACACTGTCGCGCCCACGCTCCCCGCCCGGGGCTCGGCCCGGCCCCGTGCTGTCCTGCGTGTCTGTCTGTCTGTCTGTCTGTCTGGGGCTCGGCCTTACAGGCCAGGCTGCACAGAGACGGACAGCAGCTCCGAAATCGCCTTGCCCAGCCCCTCGTACAGACTGAAATTCAGAGCCACGGAGGAGTTGGCCGGGGAGGGACTCAAAGTCAGGGCGGCCACCTCCCACCGTGTGATTTCTAGGCCCGGCACAGATGCCACCCGCCCTCCCCCATCTCTCTTCCTTCCCTCCACTCACCAGGCCCTTCACCCACAGCCCTCTCTGCCCCCCGCGCCCGCCCTGCAGGTGGAGCCAGGGCCAGCTCAGACCCCGCCCCTGCCTGGGGGAGCTCACCTGGCAGGTGACATGCAGGGGACAAGCAAGTGACAAGCTCAGGATGATTTCAGATCTCTGTGAGCACCGTGAAGTGAGAAAGCAGTGGGGGAGAGAGAACCGGGTGCACAGCCAAGCCCTGGGGAAGGGTCTCCCTGAGGAGGGGACGTGGCACCCCAGATCCCAACACGGGGAAGAGCCGCCCAGCCCGAGGGGCCGGCAAGTGCAAAGGCCTCAGAGCTGGTGCAAGTTTGGTCGATCAAGGGAGGGCCAGTAGGGCTGAAATTGGCCAAAAGTGAAGGAAAGAAGCTTCCAGATGCCTTAACAGTTGAGGCATTACTCCTCCTCTTCCTCTTCCTAATGATAATGATAATATTGGTGTTAACAATAATAACAGGCTGAATCTAGTGGCTCACACCTGTAATCCCATCACTTTGGGAGGCCACGGTGGGAGGATTGCTTGAGGCCAGGAGTTTGAGACCAGCCTGGACAACATAGCAAGACCCCATCTCTATAAAAAAATTTAAGAATTAGCTGGGGGGGTGGGCATGGCGATGGCACATGCCTTTAGTCCCAGCTCTGTGGGAGGCTGAGGCAGGAGGATCACTTGAGCCCAGAGTTAGAGGCTGCAGTGAGCTGTGACTGCACTCCAGTCCAGATAGAGTGAAACCCTGTCTCAAAATAATAACAATGATAATTCCAAATTTGAGCAAAGCCCTGAACAAGGGGTTCCTTCCATTTAATTTAATTCCCTCACTACCTGGCAAGGCTGGCGCTAGAGCCAGGTGATCTGAGTGTGAACCTCAGCTCTGCCACTCTGCTAGCTGTGTGACCCTGGGCAAGTTATCTGACTTCTCTGTTTCCTTATGTGCAAATGGGCATCATCACAGCACCTGCCTTCTAGGATTGGGGTGACAATGAAACGACCTGTGAAATGACTAGAGCAGGGCCTGGTGCACACTGAGACTCACAGAGCCGTCAACTCTTATCATTATGGTAAGCACTGTGGCCATGGTCACGTGGCCACACGGCCACACAGGCCCACGAGGCCCCTGACTGTACGTCTCGGATCCCGCCTTTCTCTTGCTCCTGACTCCATACAGCCGGGACTGGGGGATCCCTTTGCTGCCACTGCCCACTCTGCCTCCCTTGTCTGCTGCCCCCAGGAGACCGAGAGTGTGTGTCCTCCCAGGGCCGCAGGCATAGCTGACCGGAGTCCCTCCTGCTGCCCTCTGGAGCTCCCTGTGTTTCCTGTCGCCGGCGTGCCAGGCCGGCCTGACGGCTGGGGTGCGGGGGTCAGACTCCACTCACGCTCTGTCCTTAGTGCCGAGAGTGAGGGGCAGCCATGTGGGCCCCTGTCCCAGCTGGGTCACACTCTCCCAGGCTGCTCCCTTGTCCCCATAGGCCTCAGTTTCCCCATTAGAAAAATGAGGGGTTTGTCTTCCTGGATCTGGAAAGTGTAGGGACTCTTACATCAAATGCTGCTTGACCACTGACCCTCTGAGCAACCTTCAGCAAGTCACTTCCCTCTCTGCGCCTCAGTTTGCTCGTGCTGGTGCCCTTCCTCGTGGGGACGCGGTGAGAATTAAGGTAAGGCGCGTGACCCCCGCAGGAGAGCCTGGCATGGAGCACACGCTCGGTGACGGGCTGCCCTCCTGCCAACCCACTCATCACCTTCAGCGTCATCCGCCTGCTGGATGGAGGAGACTGTCGCCTTTGCCTCCTGCTTTGGAGAAGGAACATAGGGCACCGTTCGGGGCACGGACACATCTGCGCTCAAATCCCAGCTCTGCCCCTTCCCGCTGCCCTTTGCATGAATCAAGCACAGAACCTAGTGCTGTGTCCAGGCCGCTCTCTGTCCCCACCCCACCTCCAGCCAAGGGGCAGAGGGGCTGTGTGGACGGGCACAGGGCTCACCTTCTTGCAGAAGCGGTGCAGGTGGAGCAGCGTCTCCAGGTCGGTGCGCTGCCGCTCGGCCGCCATGTAGAAGTGGGTCAGCTTGGCCTGGAAGGCCCGCTGGGTGGAGGCGAAGGCTGCCAGCTCCGGGCACGCCGCTCCTCCTCCCTGCCCGGCCCCTCCGGCCGCAGCCCCCAGCTGGGCCGCCTGCTTGGACAGCTCCAGGCCTCGGCGGTACTGGGCCTGGGAGGGGAGGGGGGGCCGTCGCTGAGCTCCCACCTCAGCTGGGGCCTCCCTCAGAGCTCAGGAACCTCCTGCTGCCCTGCGGCTCAGACTTCCTGAGCCTCAGTTTCCTCATCTGCAAAATGGGGACCCTCCTGGCACCACCTCCCAGGGCTTAGCTCGTGGCGAGGAAAGTCTCCCGGCCTTGGCCTTGGCAGTTCGCTTTGCCCAGGCGGACTCTGCTTAGGTGTCACTTCCTTCTGGAAGATGTCCTGACCCCCAAAGGCCAGGTGAGAGGCCCCTGTTCTGAGCCCCCACAGGTCTCCCTCTCCGTGTCCCTGGCCTGGGAATTTCCTGAGCCCCAGGACCCCCACGTGCCCACGCAGCTTCCCTGCCCTGCTGTCCGAGGCTGACTCAGTCCAGGGGGAGGCCCTGGAATCTGAAGCTTAAGAAATCCTCTGGGAATTCTGAATAGTCTTTGGACCTCGCTCTGGGAGGGCTTCCTGGAGGAGACAACGCCTCAGCTGAGCCCTTGTGGTCCACGCTGCCCTCCTCACTGATCTGGAAGTTTCCTTGCACTTCCCCACCTCCACATCTGTGCCCTGGCAGTGCCATCCCCCCAGTGCCCTCGCCACCTGCCCCAGTCCCGCTCCTCGGGCTTCCAGAACGCACCGCAGCCCGGAGGAAGAAGTCCTCGAACTCCACGTGGGCTTTCTCCACCGCGTCCAGACTCCCGTCCTTGGGCGTCAGCGCCCGCAGGCACCGGCTTCCTTCGTGCTCCATCCAGTCGCCGACCTGGGGCACAGGAGGGAGGGTCGGACACAGGCGCTGCTGGGGACTTGCCCCTTCGCCAGCCCCCCAGCCCCCACCTCCTTGGAGGCCGATATCTCCCGTCCTTGGTCATTCAGGCCTGGACCGCTGGCCTGGACTGAGACCTGAGGAGGGTGAGTGCAAGGTCACAGTCTTAAATATCCAAAGGAGAAAGGGCCCCAGAGGGCGCCACCTGAGCCCAGGAGTTGGAGCCTGCAGTGAGCCGTGACGACACCACTGCACTCCAGCCTGGGTGACAGAGCAAGACTCTGTCTCAAAAAAGGGGGGTGCGGCCTCAGGGGTGACAAGCTCCCTGTCAGGGCGTGGGGGGTGCAAACAGTCTGGAGAAAAAGCTGCAGGCAGGACAGGAAGGTTGGCGGGTCACTGTGAACTCACTGTGCCACTTCCCCTTTCTGGACCTGCATTTTCTCAGTGGCAAGAAGGAGTAGACATGATGATTCAGGGGACAGGGGGTGTCAAGTGGCCGAGTCCCACAAGCGAATGTCCTCCTCTTATTCCAGGGTGTCTTAAAGAGCACATATTAACTCGCTTTATACACACAGAGCCCAGTGTAGCAGGTACTAATATTATGCCCCATTCAACAAATGAGGAAACTGAGGCACTGCATGGTTAACTTGCCTCGCCCCACACCTCCAGTGAATGCTGGAGCCGGGAGTGCAGCCCGGCTGCGCACTGTGTTCCAGGGCCTCAGGCACAAAGGGACACATCCGCAATCAGACAACGCGGTGCCCAGCGTGAGTTCCGGGATCGGATGCCCAAGTATGCAATCGTAGGCAGGCGACATAACATCTCCCAGCCTCAGTTTTCTCGTCTGTGCAGTGGGCGAAATCCTAACACCTTCCCCGCAACGCTGGTAACACATGAAGTTGGAGAGCAATGATGTTCTTAAAGACTACGGCCCAGGGCTTGGCACACAGTTGGTGCTCAATAAGTGCAGCTCGATAAGCGTAGCTCACCCATTGAGTACTTACTGAGTGCCACGTCATGTGCCATGCCCCAAGGATGCCTGCCTGGCCATCCAAGCACTGCCAGGCTAGTGTCCTCCCCCCTGGCCAGGGCTGGGCCTGGAGCAGACGGGCAGATGGGCAGAGCCCCTCGGCCCAGGCCTCCCCCTCACCTGGCGGATGGCGGCCTCCAGGTGGCCCAGACGGACGCGGAGCTCCAGCCTCCCCAGGAGGTCGTTGGATGCAGTGACCAGGACATGAAGCTGCTCATCCACGAGGCTGTACAGCGTGGCGGCTTCAGCCAGATGGCTCCTGGGAGGAGTAGGAGGCTGAGAAAAGGCCTGTGGTGCCCTCCTCACCCCCCTGTGCCCCTGCCCAGCAGTGGCTGCCCCCCAGCTCTGTGGCCCCCCCCTGGGTTTCCAGCTGCTGACTTGCTGTGTGACCTTGGGTAGGTCCCTACACCTCTCTGGGCCTCAGCCTTGACCTTCCGTGATACCGGGAGGAGCAGGGGATGCAGCAGGAAGTGAAATGACCCTTCCCCTTTCCTGGGAGGATGGGAAGCCAGCTGGACAGATCTGGGTTCAAATCCCAACCCTGCTGCCTTCTAGTATGAGACTTGGTGCGAATTTCTCAACCTTTCTGTGTCTCTGTTTTTTCATCTATAAAGTGGGGATGATAACAGAACCCACTTCACAGAGTGGTTGCGAGGATTAAATGATATAACACCGCAGCTCTCAACCCTGGCTTCACATTAGAACCTGACCAGGGAACTTTTAAAAATCTCAACGCCCTTACCAAGTGGCAAGTTGGTAAAAAAAAAAAAAAAAAAAGTCTCAATGCCCAGGCCCTACCCCAGGCCAGCTAAGCCAGACTCTCTGAGCAGAGCCAGACATTGGACACTGGTGCTTTCTAAAACGCCTCTCTCTTGCCCGCGAAACACCCAACACAGCGCCCGGCACACGACATTACTCAGTGCTTTCTCTTCCCAGTGCAGTGATGGGGAGTAGCTGCGACACCCCTCCACCCCGCGCCTCCATTTTGCAGATGGGAAAACTGAGGTCCCAGGAGAGGAAATAACTCTCTTGGATGGTAGTTTGAGTTGGAACCCAGTCCAGGGTTGTTTCTGCATGTAATTGTTTTAAATGGCCAAAGCCACGAGATACACAGGAAGGGGTGTGGGTGGGATTTCCAGGCCTGGCCACACTAGCGTGTAGGAAGGATCTCAAATTCCACCCCACCCTCCTCTGCCCTGGAGGAAAATGAAACGGAGGATGGAGGCAAGCTTGCTTTCCTGGAGGGCGCCCCGCTCTGCCCGGGCCTCCCCAGCTGACTGCAGCTTCCCCCAGGTCGCCATTTTTCCCCGGAAGGGGGGAGGGCCCAGGATGCGTAAATGGGATAGAAAATGCCAGCCCACTGAGGGGGGGTAGGAACGAAGGGAGCGGGACTGGCGGGGCGGCAGGGCTGTGGGCCAGGCGCAGAATAAACACAGGCAGCGGCTCGTGTGGGCCCACAGTGCCCCCTGGTGGAGCTGGAGGGAACTAAGGTGGACCATTGGGGCCTGGGCAGGGCAGGTGAGGTGGGGGCGGCTGGGAAGGACAGTGCCAGCCCCACCCGGCACTGCAAGGGGAAGGGGCATGACTCCACACCTCCTGCTGTCAGTGCTCCCACCGCGTGAACTGTCCCTGAGTCTAGCGATGCACCTCAGGGAGGCATGTTCAAGGTTCTGGGGCCAGACGGCCTGGGCTCAAGTCCTGGCCCCAGCACGCTCCAGCTGTGTGACCCTGGGCTAGTCACTGGCCCTCTCCCTGTGCCTCAAGCTCTGCCACTGTAAAATAAGGATAATACCAGGATCTACCTCGGGAGTCGGAGTTAAGCGAGTTAATATTTGCAAAGCCTCTAGAGCGATGCTATATACATACTAAGTGCTATTTAGGTGTTGCTTCGATAAACAAATTGTTCTTAAAAGCTTATGCAAACTTTGCACTTGGCTCCTGAATATAAGTAGCTGTGTTCTAATGGAGAGAAAATATTTTCAATTACTGACCAATTTAATGACTGATTTTCCCCCACCCCCTAAATTTAAGAAGTTGGTACTTTCCAGGAATGTCCATTATTTACTCTATGTCCATTACTTACTTCTCCCAGTAAGACTGAGAGCCCACTGGGGAAGGCAGGGCCATGGGGGTGGAATGCTCAGATGGCCTGGCTTCAAGTCCCCAACTGACATTGCCAGATGTTGTTTCATTTCGCTGAGCCTCAGGTACCCAGCAGCCAGTGAGTGCAATGTGGTTCTCACTTGGCTCTTGCCAGAATAAATAAGACAGGCCTTGGGCCGGGCACGGTGACTCATTCCTGTAATCCTAGCACTCTGGGAGGCCAAGGCAGGCATATCGCTCAAGGTCAGGAGTTCGAAACCAGCCTGAGCAAGAGTGAGACCCTGTCTCTACTAAAAAAATAGAAAGAAATTAATTGGACAGCTAAAAATATATAGAAAAAATTAGCCGGGCATGGTGGCGCATGCCTGTAGTCCCAGCTACTCGGGAGACTGAGGCAGGAGGATCGCTTGAGCCCAGGAGTTTAAGGTTGCTGTGAGCTAGGCTGACACCATGGCACTCTAGCCCGGGCAACAGAGTGAGACTCTGTCTCAAAAAATAAAATAAAATAAAATAAAAAAGACAGGCCTTGAAGCAGCTCACCCAGCGTGTGGGTCAGAGAAAGCACTTGGTCCATGAGGGTGACCAGAAATGGGCAGAGCTGCAGAGGGCTGGAGCTGAAGGAGGGGCAGCAGGGAAGAGATGAGGAACTTGCCAAGGCCAAAAGGGGGTGCCCATGAGCAGGCCTCAGTCTAGGATACAGGTCCAGCGAATGCCACGATGGGTCCCCCTTGCTGGGGCGGCCCCAGCCCCAAGCTCCCAGGCCAGAGAACAGGATGGGAGTCGGACAGGAAAAGCCTGGATATCCATACCTGACATCAGGGTTGAAGTCCAGCCTGCTGGCCTCACGCCGCAGCCTGGCCAGGGTGGCTCCACCTTCCCGCTGGAGGCTTAGTAGGCCGGGGTCCCGCAGCACAGCCTCCATCAGCTCCTTGGACTTGCTTAGGCACCTGGTGGCCTCCTGCCAGCGTAGAGAGGTGCCCTGAGGCCCCATGCCCACTCTCCCTCTGCAACCTTCTAGGGTTCCCCACACCCAGATCACGCTTCACATCCCCAGTTTGGCATTCAAGGTCCTCCAGAAAGTCTGTCCTTTCTGTCTCTACCACAGCTCCTCAAGCCACTCCCTCTCTCATCACCATGGCAACCTCACTGGTCCCAGCTCCATCATCTCTTGCTGGGACACCCAGCCCAGCCTCTTCACTCATCTCCTTGCTGCCCTCTGGCTCCCCCTACAGTCTGTTCTCCACATGGCAGCTGAACGGATCTCAAGGTGCAAATCTGATCATTCCCCGGGTGCAGAGAGTGCAGTGGCTTCTCTGCCCACTTAGAACCGAAATCCAACCCCAACGCTCCTTGATCTGACGCCTGCTGGATCTAGATGACCCTCCAGTGCTTCTCTCCTCCTTCCGTCCCGCTGCTTCTGCTCCACCTTGACCTTGCTATTCCCCAACACCCCAAGCATAATCCCATCTCAGAGTCTTTGCATGTATTGCCCTCTGCCTGGAGCACAGACCCCCTCAAAGTCATGCTCCTTCTCAAACTTCAGGCCTCAACTTAAATGTCATCTTTTCAGAGAGGCCTCCCTCCTTTCTTATTATTCTCAATCTTACTTCCGTAGCATTTGGCACGATTTGTAACTACGTATCCATTTCTTTGTTTGCTTTTTAAATAACTGCATCTGCCACTGCACTATGAGCCCCACCAGGGCAGGGACATGTCAGTTTACCCCAGGCTGGGTCTCCAGTGCAGGACACACCATAGCTGTCTCCAAAATACTAGTCAAATGAATGAATGAAAAACAGGGATGATGACACACACCCCTGGCTGTCCCCTTGACCACATTCTTGGTCCACGGAGTCTGGGGTGTGGTGTGGCTTCCCCACCCCGGGCTCCAAGCTCACCTGCACCCCCTCAGGGGGGCCAGCCTTCTCCAACTCCTCGATGGACGCCTGTAGCAGGGAGGAGGCTTGGCGGAGGTCAGCGAGGAAAGGGTCCAACTTCTGTAGGGCAGAGGCCAGAGAGGGTGTCAGCCTGGGCCAGTGCCTCCCCCCACCCAGGAGGACACTGGGTAGGCATAAGGCAGTGGTTCTCAAACTTCAGCTGCATCCGAATCAGCTGGTTAAGACACAGACTTCTAGGCTCTACTGCTGAGTTTCGGATTCAGTTCCTCCGGGGGGGAGGGGGGGGCATAAGAATGTGCATGTCTTACAAGTTCCCAGGTGTTGCTGTTGCTGCTGGCCCGGGGTACCACACTTTGGGAACCACTGGTGTTGGGAATGAGAGAGGGAGAAGAAAGAAGGCAGGCCTGAGCTACCCCCAAAGCTGATGGGGACACAGTAGGGGGAAGGGAAGGAAGGGAAGGGACAGGCTGGGCTTGGTGGACATCCTCTGCTGGGTTCCACTTCAGCCCAACCCCATCACTTGCAAGCAGTGAGACCTTGGGCAAGTTACTTAACTTCTCTGTGCCTCCACTTCCTCCTCTGTGAAATGGGGATCACAGTAGTTCCTGCCTTATAGGGTTATGCGAGGATTAAACAGATTAATTTGTACAAGGCACTCAGAACAGAGCCCGGCATGTACAATACTGTTAGTCACCATCATTATCAGTTTCGTATTTTGGGTCTATAGGTAAGATTTCATTTAAAGGAAAGGTTCTATAGCAAAAATATATCCAGCAATCCCACTACTGGGTATCTACCCAAAGAAATCATCATATCAAAAGCTACCTACACTTAGATGGTTTTTGTAGCATAATTCACAGTGTCAAAGATATGGAACTGACTTAAGTGTCCATCAACAAGCGGACACTCATTGGACACTCATCCCAATCAGTAGATAAAGAAAATGTGTCGTATACATACATGCACCATGGAGTACTACTCAGCCATCAGAGAGAACAAAAGGATGCCTTTTGCAGCAACCCAGATGGAACTGGAGGTCGCTATCCTCAGTGAAATATCTCGGGAACGGGAGACCAAATACCACATGTTCTCACTTTTAAGTGGGAGCTAAGCCACGGGTGAGCGTGGCCATACGCGTGGAATAATAGACACTGGAGATTCCAAAGAGGGGAGGGCAGCAAGGAAGGAAAAATGACCTTGGGTACAATGCACACTGTCCGGGTGAGGGGTACACTTAAAGCCCAGACTTCACTACTATACAGTATATCTGTGTAACAAAACAGCACTGGCAGCCCCTAAATATATTGAAATAATTTTTTAAAAATAAAGTTAACATCCAGTTCAGAAGCCACTGGATTCATGGGAAGCTTCTAGAGAGGGAAACCAGAAGGCTGGGGGACAAGCAGGAAGGGAGACTTTTCAGGATTTACCCTTTTGTGCCATTTGAGATTTGAATCCATTGCCTATTCAAAAGCACGATTGGAAAAAGAACACATAGGCAAAAAGCAAATGAGCCCCCGCGCCCCCCGTTAGACTGTTAGTATGGACCTGAGGTTCTCCACAGGGGGAGACTTTGCCCCCGGAGACATTTGGCACTGTCGGGAGACGTCTCTGCTTGTCATCATGGGCGGGGTGCTGTCGTAGAGTGGACAGAGGCCAGGGACCCTGGCCTGGAGAGGCCCCGGGTCGGCCTTTGTGGGCGCTGGCTTCAGTGTGGGTTACGCTGACGATCTTCTCTGTGCTGCTGTGCAGCCCAGCCCTGCCCTGTGTGTCCCTGTGTGTTAAACTGGGGACATAAAATGTCCCCTCTCCGGGTTGCGGTGAGGAGGGACTGCGACCATGCAGGAGAGGAGCCCAGCACTGGCAGTGTCCTTCTTCCCTCCCTCTTACCCGGGGAGCACGTCCGCCCCTCCCACCCGTCCCCGAGCTCCCGTGCTGGGCGGGTTCACAGAGCAGGTGCCTGTACATTTATTTTCAGGGAACGTGGACATGGTTCTTAGCATGTCCCAGATGCTCTTCTAAGCTCTTCACCCTCATGAATTCCATTTAATCCTTACAAAAAGCCCACAAAGAGGTGCTACTAATATTATCCCCCCGCCCAACCTGCTGATAAGAAAACCAAGGCTCAGAGAAGGTAAGTAGCTCACGCAAGGTCACGCCACAGAGCTGGGATAGGAACCCACACAGTCTGGCCTCAGAGCCTGAGCTCGTAATCGCTCCACTCTACCTTCGCTGCATTAATAAACATTTGTTGAATGTTTGTTTTTGAACCTGGCGGGTGCATGGGTCCACGGGGCAGGATGGGGAAGGGCGGAGGGAAGGCGTGAGGGTTGGGGTCGCAGGCTGTGACGGCAGACACCTGGAAGAATTGCACCCACACGCTGTGGCAGTAGGGGAAGGGGCCTTCCAGGGCTGCGGGGAGCTGGTCGGGCTCCACATAGTGGCCGAGGGCCTTCGATGAGGTCAGCACCTCCACCTGCAGACAAAAGAAGTAAATCAGGAGGACCAGGGGCTCAGTGTGGGGACAGAGTTTGAGAGGGTCCCTCTGAGATCCCTGCCCAAGCCCCATTCCACTCCCATGGGCAAGGCTGACCCTGGCTTTAAGAGTTGCTTTGTGAACAACCCGTCTTCTCTGGCAGCTCCGACAAATCAAAATTCAGAACCAGACCCTGGTTAAGGAATGGCATATAAACAGCACTCGTACTGCCACTCTCCAATCCTGTGCCCAAGGCAGACGTCATTAATCAATCATAGCACGTGTCCCCCCTGAGCTTGGCTGTTTCCCAGCATAGCTCTCCAGGCAATCACACACACTGATGGAAGCTGGCCCCTATGATGAAAGTTCTTTGTCCTCCCTGCACTGTTCTCTGGTGATCCACCAAGGGCTGTCTCCTTCTTGGAGCTGATGAGAAAAGTCACCAAATCCTAGTAGTGTCCTCTAAGACATGGAAGAGGATCTAGGTGACTGCTTCTCCCAGGTAGTGAAGTTTGAGGTTAACTCTGGGAATAGCTCCAGATACCCAGGCTTGGGATTGAGTGGATTCCGTGGTTTTACGGACCCATCTGTTGTCCGTGCTATGGGCCAGCAGCGCCAGTAGCACCTAGGAACGTGCTAGAAATGCAAAATCCCAGGCCCAGAACACTTAATCAGAACCTGCACTTTGATGAGCTCCCCGCAAGATTCATGGGCACATGAAAGCTTGAAAAGCACATCTCTAGCTCACAATGCACCTCTTTAACTAACCAGGAGGGAGAGGGAGAGCTTTTAGATAACTTCCCGGGGCCAGGCAGAGGGCTGGGCGCCCACGCTAGTTATTGTGGTATATGGAACCAATTACAGGCAGCCGCAGGGCTCTTTCCTGCAAAGTCGCAGTCAACTCTGCATCTATGTTAATTAGGGAGAGAAATACAGGAAGAGCAGGTCCAGGCCACAGTAGGGAAGAGGCACGGGGCTGCCAGTCAGGCGACTCCAGCTCTATGTCTAGCTTGCTATGGGGCCTTATGCCTCAGTTTCCCCATCTGAAAAGAAAGGGGAAAGGGGCTGACTGGATGAAGCTTTTCAACTAGGTTTCATGCCACGTGCGACTCTTGATCACGGGGCAGCACCCACCGGGGGTTGCTAGGATTGCCAGGGAGAAATCATTCTGAGACTGATCGGATGACGCCTGCCACGAGCAGGACTGCAGAGTTGCCGCGCCCGGGTCTCATATTTATTGCCTTACACAAGATTATTCCAAAGCCTCTTCTAGCTCATGAATGCTGCAGTTCTTCATCCCCTTCGCCCCAGCTCAGCTCAAGCCCAAAGCTCCCCTCCTGCACCGCCGACCTGCCTCCCCTCACCTGGATGCCGGGCAGAGCCTGCAGCTGTGGCACCACCGCCTCCTTCTGCCCCAGGAAGAAGACAGCTCCCACGGAGGCCGGGACTCGCGCCTGCCAGAGAGAACCACTTCAGGGTTGCCGGCCACACCTTCACCGCGCCTGCCCACCCCTTTATTGCCTCCTCCTTCCCCTCTAAGGTGCAGGCAATGGGCCGCAGGGCAGGGTGGGGTACCATCCCCCCAAGACTAGGAGCTTGGCGTGATGTGTGCGGATGGCGAATCGAGAGAGCAGCAGCAGGCTCAAGCTGTGTTGCAAATCTTCCTAGATGACCCTGCCCCTCTGGGCCTCAGTTTCCCCATCTCCAAAGCCAGGAGATGGGGCCATGAGGTTAAGCATATGCCAAAGCTGCATTTACTCTGCTGCC
Organism: Mirza zaza; assembly: GCA_008750895.1. Taxonomy (NCBI): domain Eukaryota; kingdom Metazoa; phylum Chordata; class Mammalia; order Primates; family Cheirogaleidae; genus Mirza; species Mirza zaza. The sequence continues at coordinate 48,781 of VSMD01101474.1, read as the reverse complement.
CGAGGTGGCCGGTTGGGAATCTCTTCCCTCCTCTACTCGCAGTTCATGGGGGTTCTGTGATCTGAGTCTGAGGCTGTCAGTGTGCCCCATTCCCCTGGCCACAGGGATCGGGTGATGGACGGACACCTGGACCAGGAGGGACCAATGCGACACAAAGAAACTGGTGCTGGGACCTCAGGGGGAAATAATCTCTCACTCTTTCCTACAGGATTTAAATGAGAGACCATGCAAAGTTGGAGCCGCTGGGAGCCACGCTGCCACCAAGGGGAGGTGGGGGTGGCTCTCTGAGAGTGGGAGAACGGAGCCAGAAATGGAGAGAGAGGAGCTCGGTCCTGGTGACAGTATTTGAGCCCTGGATCAATCCTTACTTGAAGCTGGATTAGCTCCTGGACTGTCCAGTTACATGAACCAAGGAGCATCCTTTTTCTTTAAGCCTGTTTGGGCTGGGGTTTCTGTTAGTTGTCATAAAAGTCCCTGCCTGGGAGTGCTGGTTCCAACCCTGAGCCTCCAGGGCTCTGTGAATGTCAGGAGGCCCCTGGTGGCTCCCAAGACTCTCCAGGCTGAGGTGCTCCACTTCCCACTCACCTGGGTGGCCTGCAGGGCACTGACCAGACCGGGCTGTGGGGGCTGCTTCCTGGCATCGATCACCACCGCCAGCCCCTTGGTGTTACCTTCAGGCCTGTGGGTGGCAACAGAATTGGCAGTCTAGCTGGATGGCCTGGGGCTCCCCAGAGCGGGAGGACCCAGTGGAAGGCCACGGAAACTGGCCGCGAGAAGCCCTGATTTATTGGTGGACGCTTCATCCTGCAAGACTGAGTCCCAGTGCCGCCTCCGGGAAGCCCTCCTGACTCTTCTCCAGGCAGAGCCATTGACCAACCTTGGGTGCTTCTGCAGTGCCTCCCACAGCCCTGCTCCCAGCCCTAATGCTCCCAACTGCAGCCACCAGCCCAGCTGCAGTGGGGGAGTCACCCGGCGCCCACCCACTGCCTTTGTATGGGCAGAAGCCTCATTTTGTTCAAGAATCCAGCTCCCTCCGAACAGCCATAGGCCCCAGGGACTGGTTTCCGCTTGGTTGAGGCCAATAGTGATTCCATGCCCCTGGCTGATGATTGGTTTAGATGGGGGGGCTCATGTGTCATATTTCTAGCCTAGGGGAAGTTGGGGGGCTTCTCAGAAAGCCATTTGCTCTTTTAGAAAGTTCTTACAAACAGAAATAAGGCAGAGACACAGAATGATACATTTTCTTATCAGATAAAACATTCTGCATCAGAATGTCAGTTACTCGCAGCCAAAAACCCTCCCTGGTTCAGCCACCTCGGACGCAGCTGGCAGCGGGCCATTGTTCAATGACCACCTTAGGGTCCCCAGAGCTGACCCCATTGTCAGGATTTGTTAAAATACCGATTTCTCACGCACACCCCACCACCCCATCCTCCCAGACGGCTGGCCAGCAGGGCAGGGTGGGGCCAGGGGGCCGCTGTGGTTCCAGCACTCTTGGCCAGTACGCTGAGCAGGCAGGTTTGGAAAATGACCCCCAACTGCCTTCAAGCCTTACAACCACCCAGCTCACAGACGAAACCAGAGGGGGCCCAGCGTAGGGGTGGAGCTATGGCACCGCCATTAGTATCTGGTGGCCTGGGCAAGTTATTTCATCTCCCTAAGTTGGTTTAATAATAATAGCACGAGCCCTGTGGGGCCGTGGTGAGGACTGATGAGGTCACTAATGTAAGCACTCAGTGACTGCACAGAGTAAGGGGGAGCTATTAATAAATATTTGCTATTCTTACTATCCTAGAAGGGGGAACTGAGGCACAGAGTGGCAGACGGTAAGAGGAGGCTCTGGGAGGTGACACCAGGTCTCTGACTTTATGTCCTGACCTGCCCCTGGCTCTGCCTGCGCTGGAGCAGTGATTTGTTTCCAGACCTCTCTCTGCCACCAGCCTGGAGACCCCTGAAGGCCAGGCCCGGCGTGCGGAGCCTCGGGGCCCCCAGGGCCACCCGGCAGGAAGCGGGGCCCAGAGCCGGGGTCCAGCCGATGCTCACCCAGAGCAAGGTGGAAACACAGCCCAGCACTCCAGAACCTAGTGTGCGCTGCACTCCACAGTTTACATCGCACCCTCCCCTTCGTCCCCACCACTTGGGACCCCACTTGGTGGTCGGAGCCCACCTCCTCACCCTCTGTTTTCAGGTGAGCCTCGGAGAGGGGCGGCTACTGCCCCAAGGCCACATAGCAAGTTTGCAGGATGCCAGGGCTCTGTCTGCCATGCCGGCCACTTCCCGGCACAGAAAAGGGGCCCCGTCTCCCCTCAGGCCAGAAAAGCCACTCCACCCGGGACAAAGGCGAGAAAAACCTCCGTGGCCAGCAGGTGGCAGTGAGGGCTCCTGTGGGTTGGGGCTCCTGAAGAAGGTTCCAAAGGGTTCCATCCATCCCTTCCCCCCTGCCCCCAGTGGCAAGCCTCTAAGTTGGGATGGGACCTGTTAGCCAGTCCCGAGTCACACCACCTCCGAGACTGCCCTGGCTGGGGGCTGGGTCCCAGAGGAAAAGACGGCGCCTCTTCCCCAGCCAGTCCAACGTGGGACGTCTGTGTGCTGGCAGGGGGTGGTGTCAGAAATCAGCCGGGTCACTCATCACCCACTCACACTCATTCTTCCACTCTCTCACTCGCTCATTCGCCCTTTCCTTTTGTTACTGAACAAATATTTATAATTCAGATGACAGCTCAATTATCACCTCCTCAGGGAAGCCCGCCCTGATTTCCCAGTTGAAATTAGCCACCCCCCAGCCCTTCTCACGCTCCAACAGTGGTTCTCAAAGTCTAGTCCTGGGCCCAGCAGCACCTCCAGGAAACTTGTTAGAAATGCAGATTTCCAGTGATGTGTTTTAACAGCGCACCAGGTGAGCCTGATGCACGCTCAAGTTTGAGAACCGCCAATCTACAACATCCCGCTGTGTTCTTCACCCTCCTGAAAGCTGCTTGCCCGGGCTTTGTTTCTTGTGTACCACCCATCTCTCCCACCAGGGACCTAGCCTGTCCCGCCTCCCCCAGCTGTGGCTCGGGACCGGCTCTGTGAACAGACAACTGGATGGAAGGGCGACAGGGCCTGCTCCAGGGCGCTGGGCCCAAGAGGTTGAGGTGGGAGTCGAGCAGTCAGGGTGGCCCAGACCCTTACCTGGGAATGGCGCACAGGTAGGACAGCAGCTTGGTGACCTCCGGGGCTGTGCACCACGGCGCCTCCCAGGCTGCTTCTGCAGTGGACAGCAGAAGCAGGGGCCGCCCGGCCCTGTCCCGCCCGCCTGGAGGAGAGAGGGCACCTGCACGGTGAGCACTTGGGTGGGAACCTCCAGGAACCTCCTCCGTGGCCTTCAGACGCTCACCCATAAGGGCACCTTCGCCTGGAATGCCCTTCCTCTCCTTCTGCTTCTGTGAACTCGGAACTCTTACCCACCCTTCGAGACCCGGCTCACAGGTCACACCCTGAGAAGTCCTCCCCGAGTCTTTTCTCTGCGCAGAGCTGGCCTCCCCTGCTCCGGACCCCTCTGTGTAGGGCGCCCTGGGAGGAGAAGCTCATGGAACGAGCTCTGGGATCCCACAGACAGGGGCTCAAGTCCCCTCTCTATACTGTCCCACCGTGTGTCCTTGGGCAAGTCAGCGCATCTCTGAGCCTCAGTTTCCTCATCTGTTAAATGGGGGGAAATATAATGAGCTTATTAGGTTATTTGGAGGATTAAGTCAGATAGTTCCTGAGAAGCACATGACACAGTGGGAGCTCAGTGCGCGGCGGCTGCTACCATGTCCTCATCTCTGTTCTCGTGGTGCAAGCAGCCCTGTGGCCACCAGCTCAGTATTTATTTATTCCTGCAGACTTGCAGACGTGGGTTCTCGGGCTCTCACCAGGAATCTGGGCTTTGTGCCTCACTCTCCCTGCAGGGGTCATGAGGGGAGGAGAAGGACAGCAGGGGGGATGAGGCCCAGGCCTTGGCGACAGCGCCTGTCCTGCAGCCTGTCCCTGCGGCCCTGTGGATGGAGTGGTGGCCACCTAGAAATCGCTTTCATGTAATCCAGCTCCTTCATTGGAAAGACGAGGAAACTGAGGCCCAGGAAGGCTTGGTCTGGACCCAGGCCTCCAGTGCCTTCCCTGCCTCCCCTCCACCCATCAGCATCTGAGGATGCTCTGGGCCCCTCCAGCTCCCTCCCCTCCCCCTCCACTCCCCCTCTGATCCCCAGAACCTGGCAGGCATGCTATCCCGGAGTGGAAGACCTTGACACTCGGAGCCCCGAGCCTGGGCTGGGGCCCTGGGGGCTCCTCATCCTGGGTGGGGCCCCTTTCTGGGGGGCCTGCAGAAGTTTCTGGAAAGCCAGTCTTTTCCCCAGTCAGTGGGGCTGAGTCAGCGGCTGGGCCAGAGGATGTTTGGGTCTGAGTTGTTCCAGCTGTGGGGAAGCGACAACAGAGAAAAGGATGTTGAGCAGAAGATGGATTTTCTGCGTGCAGAATGTTTCCACTTCCACTTTCTGGCTAAGCAGAACAGCTCACAGCCACCGCCCTCCGCTGAGCTCCCTGCTCCTGGCGTCTCTGCGAATCCTCAGAGCAACCCTGTGAAGCAGGTGAGGCCCCCACTGCACAGACAGGGGGCCTGGACTCAGACAGGTGAAGCACTCGGCCAAGGCCACACGTGTGAACTCAGGCAGCTGTAGCACAGAGCACAGGGCCTTGCTCAACCCCAGACCTGTGAGACCTCAGGCCCCTTGACATGCGACACTGTAGTTTGAAATTGAGCCAGCCCAGGTGGGCCCCTGTCCCTTAACCAGAACCACCTGTAACCTGGTCTCACCCAGACAGCAATCCCCCTGCAGGGCGAGCAGGTGCAGCCTACCTTTCCCCAGGCACTTGGCCCGGGCGGGTGTAGGAGAGCAGAGCGAGCACAGGGCTTTCCAAGGCCTGTCGTGCTGCAGGGAGGCTTTCTCTGGGGACACGGGGGACTTCCTCTGCCCTTTTAAGAATGAGAATTTGAGCCCAGGAGTGGGGGACCCGGAGGAGGAGGAGGGGTTTCCACTAGGGCAGGCCGTGGGCTTGGGAAGTCTCCCATTTCCCTGCTTGGTCTTCTCCTCCGTCTTTGTCTGGGGGACAGGAGCCGCAGGCGAAGCTGGGGACAGGCCAGGAGAGGAAGCTTGTCTTGGCGCGGGCCCGAGCTGGACCACATTCTCTGACTTTCCCAGAGGCCCCCGTGTCTCGGTGGCAGCTGGCCCTTCTGAGACATCTGCCCCAAGCCCAGAGGCACAGTCCAGTGGGTCCTCAAGGACATTGACGTAGGGGCCTTCGGGTGCTACCTCCTGGCTGACGTTCCTCCTCAAGCCCCAAGCGCAGGGCTCCTCTGAGCTTGCTGGCTTCACGCAAGCCCACTTTTCCAAGGATGCTCCTTCACTGGCCTCTGGCAGAGGCAGCATCTTTGGAGAGAAAGGAACTTCCCTAGTTCCAGATATCTCCTCTAGTGCCGCAGAAGTGTACCCGCTGGAAGTCTCCACCTCCCTCCTGGGGCTCTCGCCTCTTCTCTCTTGGGAAAAGTCCAGAAGAGCCACATAGTCTCCCTCCAAGTCCTGGCTGACCACATCGTCCGTCCCGAAGGCCACCTCCCCAGGCCTGGCTTGCTCTACCTTGATGAGACCTGGATACTTGTTCCCATAGGTCCTGCCCTTACTCTCGGCCAAACTCTGGGCAAGAAATGCCTGGTTGTCCGGGCACCTGGCCTGGTGCAGCTCTTGAGGGCTGCTCGAATCCAATGCCTCTAATTGAAGGGCCCCCCAGGCTGGGGAAGGGACATTCCCTGCTCGGGGCCTGTCATCCACAAACTCTGGGCTGGTTATCTTGGTCCAAGGGAGAGAGGCAATCCCATTTTCCGAAGCTACCAGGCAGTTGCACAGGGGACTTCCCTCAAAGTCGTCATTGATGGCCTCCAGCCATTCTTGGGTGAAAAGTATAGCGTAGGAGGATTCGGGAACAGGCTTCTTGTCCACCGTGCAGAGGTCCAAGGAGAGGCATTTGATCATGATACAGACAGACTGCTCCTCCTGGGGCTCGACTTGGAGGTAGAAGTCACCTTGGCGCAATAACAGGGGGTTGAGGGGGGCCAGGTGGACCACAACCTCATCCCGCAGACAGAGCGGCCAGCCCTCGTGCAGGAAGAGGCAGTGGGAGTAGGGGGCCTGTGGAGAGAAGGGGGAGGCATCAGAGAATCTGGCCCCGAAAGACTCCATCCTTGGATCTGTTTCCTTTCTTCTCCCAGATGGAATCTTGAACAGGTCAGGGACAAGGGGGAGGCAGTATTTGAGAGGCCCTCATTCTCAGGGTGGTGCAAAGGTCGCCTCTCTTGCCTCACCCTAGTCCTGGCCCTGACCTTGAAAATACTGGCTGGCCTGCTGGCCTAAGGGAAAAAGCTCAGAGCATCAGGCACTAGTTAGCAAGCATCACCCCCACCCCCGCATGAAGAGCTCTTGCTCCCTTCTCCCCACCTATCCAAAATGTCCCCCACCCCAGCTCAGGGCTTAGCCCTCTATTTTAAAGCCAAGGAGACATGGGTTTGGACAAAGGTCTACATCTATACGAAGTAACTTGTGCAAGTTACTTAACGCTTTGAGCCTCAATTTTCCTATCTGTAAATACGAACAATACATGTCAGCATTACCAGATTGGTATGAGGATTGAGATTATACAGATGCTCCTCAATTTACAATGGGGTTATATTACATCCAGATAAACCCATCCTAGGTTGAAAATATCATAAGTCGAAATGCATTTAATACACCTAACCTATAGAACAATGTAGCTTACTTAGCCTAGTCTAGCTTAAATGTGCTCAGAGAACTTATATTAGCCTAAAGTTGGGCAAAATCATCTAACATAAAGCCTATTTTATAGTGAAATGTTGAATATCTCATGTGATTTACTGACTACTATACTGAAAGTGAAAAACAGAATGGTTGTATGGGTACTTGATGTACAGTTTTTACTGAATGTGTATTGCTTTCACACTATCATAAAGTCAAAAGGTCGTAAATTGACCCATTGTAATTTGGGGACACATACATAAAGAACCCAACACAATGGTTAGCATGTAATAGGTAGATGTTCGATAAATATTAATACTCTCTCCCTTTGACAACACTTAACCCTTTGAAAAATTGTGGGGATTTTCAATTAAAAAAAAAAAGTAATTTACAGCGTTTATACCATTCTCTAATTTTTAAGTAGAGGGGCTAAGGGTGAAGTAGAAACAATATTGAATGAGAAGTCAGGAAATTTAGCCCTGGCATTTATTTACTAGATGACCTTTCACTTTTTCCTGACCCAAAAGTCATGCTGGGCCTGAATGTTTACTATTTATTTGTTTATTATTTATTTATTTCCCATTGGTGGGTAACAACATGGCAGGTGAGCAAAAGTTTTAAAAATTAAAAAGTGAGAGAGAGAGAAGATAGATGCTAGCAATTCCTGCACAGGAGGACACAGCAAGTCGTTCTAGAACAGACTTTAACCCCAGCGAGCCCCGTCAGCTGAGCCTCTCCACTCGGCTGCACGGGACCGGAGTCCGACAGTGACACCATGTGGCAGCAACAGAAACAGCAGCTCCACTGGGCTGACAATCAGTCTTTGTCTAACCAGCTTTTGGAAAGGAGTCTGAGTCCTGTGGGCTGAATAAATCCCAGACAATCTTACATATTAATGATTTGGATGTGTGAGTGGGGGGCCTCCAGAAAGCGATGCTGAACTTCCCACTAAATAAACAAGTGTTTCCTGGAATTATTAATTAAGGAAATAGATCTGACCACATGTGTAGCCCACACTGATAAACCAAGCCACTCATAACAGTTATATTGGAGATTGTGCTGCCTCGGGAGAGCTTCCTATCTATAAGCCTTCACGAGCCTGTGAGTTCTTCCACCCCCTCCACGCAGACCACTATGGTTTGCAACATGATTTACCCCTCACCTTCTCACTGGAGGAGAAAAAAACAGCCCAGCCGTTTCCTTGCAAACAGCAAAGCACCCTAGAGACGACAGCTGTGATCATCTCGTTTGACTCACAGCAACTCAGGGGTGCAGGCAGCTCAGGTGCAATTACTCTGGCTTTCCAGATGAGGAAGCTGGTGCTCAGAAAGGTGAAATATTTGGCTCATAGACACATAGCTGGTAAGCGGCAAAAGCAGGACTTGTACCTAGGCCTTCACACTTGAAGTCGGCTGTGCCTGTTCCCGAGCCCCGCTCGACTTCATCGGAAGGCGGCTGCCTGCAGATGATGGTGGCTACAGCAGCAGACTTTGTGGCTGCCACCTTCTCCCTTCAGAGGGATAAACAAGGAAATGGGATCATAGTAGCCAACGGCTACTGGGCACTTACTGTGTGCCAGATTGTGCTAAGCCATGTGTCATTTCTGTGCACTAGATGACATGTTATTAACTTTCCCACTCGACACATAAGGAAAGGGAAACTCAAAGAGGTGCCATGGATCTCCCAAGTTCATAGTGAGGAGGCTGGACCCGAGCCTGAGGCACCTGACCCCAGTGGCCATACTGTTAATGCCACGTCACTCTCCCCTGCTCTGAGGGGACACACATTTGCCTATAATTACAATTAAATTAAATTCACCTTTAAAAAACATAAGGATGTGCAAAGGCTATGAGCCTGTCACTGGGAGAAGGGAGGAAGGGGGCAGAGCAAATGTGGTTTTAATGGCCAAATAACGGAAGTGGGCGGTTGTGTGACTTGTCAGGGAGAAGAACTAAGGACCGGGGATGTTCTCCACGAAATAACGCCAACCCGGCTGCGTGGAAGTTGGGTGTGGACATTCGCATGGGAAGCTCCCTTCTTCTACAGTACCAGTTCCCGTGTATTGAGCTACTTCCGTGAGCCAGCCACTGCACTCAACAAGTTAAATGCATGATCTCCCTTTCCTTCTGTTCCAACCACCTCCAATTCTGGTTCCTAAACTTGAAGTCTTAGCTGCCACCTTCTATTTCTTTCTACCACTGAAATGACACACACAGTCCCCACCATTGCTTTGTGCCCTTGATGAGCTATGTCCCTGACAGGCATGTCCTGAGGGACTCAGGAAGGGCTGGTGGGGCCTAAGAACCTCTTTGTGTGTGTTGAGGCTGGCGTGGCGGGGAGTGGGCGCTAAAGAACAATGGAGCACGGAACAGCCAGAAAACCTGTGAAAGGTATGGGCAAGTCCCTCTGGGTTTGTCCATACCCAGTTCCACCCTCTGACCATAGACGTAGACACATGACTCAAGCCTAGCCAATCCTGGTACTTCATTCCTCTGGCCACAGTGATTGGTCGAGGAACAGACATATGACCCAAGTCTGGCCAATCAGGATTCTTCCCTGAGATTTTTTTTTTTTCTATCTGCAGCTCACGGGGAAGAGTTCATTTTCCTCTCCAGGGCAGGAGATAATCCTAGAGCTTTCCTGGGCTCCAACCTTAGGGGAACACTTAGCCTGCAAGAATGATGCTGACAAGCAGAGACAACAGACAGACAGTCTTCGAGGGCTTTGATCAGTGGATCAACTTGGGTCTGAGGCCTGATCCCCCTGCCCTAGTCTGAGTGAGGATTCTTTCGTTTGCAGCCAGTGAGTCCTGCCTAAAGCAGTTTTCTCTCCACTTTGCTACAGGAGAGGCTTCCTGGAGATCTGAGTTTGAAGGGAATCACCAGGGGAAAAGCAAAAGTCCTGATGCCTCAGGGGCCTCCAGAGAAGCTCTGGGACATTCTCTGCTATGTCCACTGAAGCTGCCCCACTTGAGCCAAGGCAATATGGTGATGCCAACGGTGCCAGCCCCAGGGCAGCCTACCAGGGCCAGGGTACCCCCAAGGATGCAGCTATTCAGGCCTTCCTCCCTGCCAGTGAAAGTGCAAATGTAATTGACTCCTAGATGTCACAAGGGAAAAGGCTAAGTGACCCTCCTGCTCCATTTGGGGAGCTCATATCTCCCTTTGGGCAAACAACGATATTCGAAAAACCACCCACACCCCAGCTGTTCCTGGGAGACAAGGCACATAGCAGCTCACTTCCTTCCCTGTCTGCCTCCAGCCCTGTGACTTCTGTGAGAGCTTGTCCCCTGGCCCCATGTCCCTCCCGACTTACACAGGCTGCTTCACGCACTTGCTCACACAGGCGCTTGGCAGGGGTCAGGAAATCCAGGAGGAAGCTCAGCCCGTCCCCCTGGAAGTCAGAGTCCAGGAGACGGAACACCTGACCCAGGACAGTGGGCGCCGTGGCCTCAAAAGGAGGATAGAGGCCCGCCAGGGCGTGCTGGATGGCCGTGTCCAGGGACGGGACGTCCTGCGGGGGACAGAAGGAGAGGATGAAAAGTAACAGGAGCCACAATAATGAGAGTAGTGTCTACTTCCTGTAACTGTCCAGGCCCCATGTGACTAAGGCACCTGCTAACTCTCTGATCTCCTCTCCACCCTGTCCCCTCACTCACCCTTTCCGGCCACACTGGCCTTCTTTCCTGTTCCTCAAACACACTAGGCACGGTCTCACCTCAGGGCCTTTGCACTGGCTGTTCCCTCTGCCTAGAATACGCCTCCTCAAGACAGCCTCGTTCCCTTACCTCCTGCAGGTCTCTGCCCACATGTCATGGGCTGGTGCAGTCAGGAGTGGAGCAATGCGGGGAGGCACTCAGCTCAGGGTCAAAGGGGAAGAGGAGGTCAGCACCACCCAAATCCCACTACCTGGCTGACCTGCAGACCCACAGCAGGAAGCTGAGCCACCAGTGAAGCCCAGCCTGGTTCAGACACCCACAGTCCACACGGAGACGGGTGAGTGACAGTAAATGATTGCCATTTTATAACACTGAGTTTTGGGGTGATTTGTTACACAGCAATAACTGCCCGATACAAGTCCAGAGAGTCTCCTTGCATGTCCAGCTGCCTCCTGGTGCCTCCTTCTAGCTGTTTCTCAGGCACCGGCCATCAGCACATCAAACCCAACCCGGCAACTTCACCCATCTGTTCCTCTCCTTGTGCCTACCAGTGACGGCCCCACCACCCAGTCAGGCTCCTGGGCCAGATATCTGCTCGGCACGCTGCCCTCCCCGCCTCCGACGCACAAGCACGCCTACTCCTGGACTGCTCCTCCCGCCAACAGCTCCCCAACCACGTGCTCTGCTCTGTGCCCTGCCCCGCCCCGATCCCGGCCCCCACCATTTCTCCCGTGGGATCCCCGCCTCTTTGGCTGCCACCCTCTCTCCTCCAGGACCCCAGAGTGACCTTTCTCAAATGCAAACCTGACCTCATCCGTCTCCTGCTCAAGGTCCCTCAAGAAGCACCAACCTCCAGGCGTCCAGCCGCCCTGGCTCTGGCCCTGCTGTCTGCCACTGCCACCGCCCCAGCCTCACTGCCTCTCTCTGTACGCAGCCGAAGCGGCACGTGCCTTCTCTGGCTCACCCCGGGCCTCCACCTGTGCCTTCCATTCCATCCCTCCTCCCCTGCCAGCTCCTCGCTCTTCAAGACTCAGGTCAGCCCTTGTCTCTTCCAGGAGGTTTCCTCCGACTTCCCACTGCCCCAGCCAGCGGGGCAGGTGTCCCCTTCTCTGGGCTGCGACAGCGCCCCTGTCCCAGCAGCTCCCACATGGATTACTGTCTCCCTTGGGGAACTCCATTCTCCCCAAGGGCAGCGGCAGTAGGCAGAACAGCCCCCAAAGGCACCCACATCCTATCCCTGGAACCTACGACATGTCACCTTGCACGGCAAGAGGCATGAGGTTGCGGGTGGAATGAAGGTTGCCAATCAGCCGGCCGTGAAACGGGGAGGCTATCCTGGGTTGCCCAAAGGGGCCAGGGCAACCCTGAAGTAGAAGGGGATGCCGAAGAGGCCAGAGTGGGGGAAGCGTGACTACGGAAGCAGGATCAGAGACACGCAGGGCCGCTGGCTTGGGACAGGGCGGAAGAGCCAAGGGACGGGGCGTCTCTTGGAAGCCTCGAAGGCCGGAAAATGGATTCTCTCCCAGAGCCTCTGGGAAAGAACACAGCCTGCCGAGCCCTTGCTCTCAGCCCCGCGAGACCTGTGTTGGACTTCTCATCTATTTATTATCTGCAAGATAGGGAGTCTGTGTTGCTTTAAATGACTAAGTCTGTGCTGATTTGTGACACAGCGACAGAAAACAAACACAGCGGATAGCAGCACCTACTCCTCTCTGGGTCCTCAGTCCCCGGCACTGGGCCCAGCACAACATGGGCACTCGGGAAATGCTGTGAAAGAATGAACACCACGGCCCTCTCTGAGCTACAGTTTTTCGGTTTGTCAAGTGGGCAAGTCGGACAAGGCAGAGGTTTCCAGGCGAGCGTAGTCCTGGGTCCGTGGGCCATGGGCCTGGACGGTTGCAGACCGGTTGCAAGCTCTGAGTGCATCTGTCGCTGCGGGGTGCAGAGGGAGATGGCACTAAATAAAGACTCGGCCAGGCGCGGTGGCTCATGCCTATAATCCTAGCACTCTGGGAGGCAGGCGGATTGCTCGAGGTCAGGAGTTCAAAACCAGCCTGAGCAAGAGCGAGACCCTGTCTCTACTATAGAAACAAATTAATTGGCCAACTAATATATATAGAAAAAATTAGCCAGGCATGGTGGCGCACGCCTGTAGTCCCAGCTACTTGGGAGGCTGAGGCAGGAGGATTGCTTGAGCCCAGGAGTTTGAGGTTGCTGTGAGCTAGGCTGACGCCATGGCACTCACTCTAGCCTCAGCAACAAAGCAAGACTCTGTCTCAGAAAATAAATAAATAAATAAAGACTCAACACAGAGGGAGTTTACTGAGAAGGGAAACATCATCTCACAAATGGCAGGGAAATGAAACTGGGACTTTGAGGAGGAGGGGCATGGCATTTCTCAATCCCAGCAGGATTCCAGCACCAGGAGGCTGGAAACAGAGGAACAAGGCTCACTCCCACCCGTGGCCCACGCAGTGCTCGGTACGGGCTGGGCCGCCATCACTGTTTCCAGAAGGAACAAGCGAATGAATGTCTGTGGCCGCGTTCTGCAGGAAAGAGGTCCTGGCACTGCCATGGCCGGGACTGGGCAGGGCTGACGTACCGACAGGCACTTGGTGCAGAAAGTGCTCGTGCCAGGAGGGGCTGTTCTCACAGTGAGGTGGGGAGGGGGGTCTACAACTTGGCAGAACAGAGAAAGGCTCCTCCGGCCCAGGGTCCTCTTCAGTCCTCCCAGCCCCCAACAACCAAGGTCGAACCCCAACAATTCCCATCCCAAGCAGCCCTGGGGATGGCAGTGGGAAGGGGACAGGGAAGTAGCGGCCCACACCTGACACTGGTGAACACAAGCGCACTCCAAGCCAATTGGGCCGGCACCCCTCCCCCGGCACGCACCCTCCCCACCTCACCCGCCTCTGCTGGACAGTGGCGCGTCTGGCTTCCTCCCCACTCTGCAGCCTCCAGTATTTTTTATTTTACTGTAACATTTTTTATAGAAATGAACTACTTTTTAAAAGAAAAGTAAACAATGAAAACAAAGAGCATCATTAAATTCTGGGGACATCTGGTCACCTCCTGGAGACTTGGGAGGTCCTCTCTCTTTCTCTCTCCCAAATGGAGACTGCCATGCATTATGAGAAAGATATTAAAGACATCTTACCCCCAGAGGAAGGCTTGGGTCCACAGAAGATCAGAGAATTCAAAAAGTGCTGACTCTCTCGCCACGTGGTGCCATGTCATTTAGTTCCAGACTGTGACACAGCTTGTGTCCTAACCGTGGTCTGCATCCCAACCTCCAGGAAGCAATGGGTTAAACTATGTCTGCCTTGGCCTGCCTCGGTTTCCCCATTTGCTCATAAAAGGGGATCTAGTTCCTACCCTGCCCCACTCAGATGATTGTCCTAGAAATACAGGAGATGATGGCTGTACAGGGTCTTGAAGGTGTTGCTGCTGCTGTTATTGTTACTTATTTTTACTCATCCATCAGGCAAAGGTCAAGTCCTGGCCTCTGTGTGAAGACATCAGCCATCCCCTAGTCCCTTCCTGAATCCACTCCCGTCACCCAGGCAGCTACTGCGCGCCACTACTCACACTCTCTTGCTGAGCCTACTAATGATGTTAAGGGCTAAGCAGGAACGGCCATCGGCTGGGTGTGGTGGCTCAGGCCTGTAATCCCAGCACTTTGGGAGGCTGAGGTGGGAGGATCACTTGAGGCCAGGAGTTCAAGACCAGCCTGGGCAACATAGCCAGACCCTGTCTCTACAAAAAAAATTTTTTTTTAATTAGCCAGGCATGGTGGTGTGCATGTGTAGTTCCAGCTACTGGAGAGGCTGAGGCAGGAGGATCACTGGAGCCCAGGAGTTTGAGGCTGCAGTGAGCTATGGTTGCATCACTGCACTTTTAGCCTGGGTAACAGAGCGAGACTTTGTCTCTCAAAAAAAATTAATGGATAAGAAAGAAACTGAGGCTGGTCTTGCCCAAGATGACAGAGGGGAGGAGAAAGACAGAGTCGGGATCCCACCCAGATCTGGGCCAGCCACATCCGCCCTCCTCGCCTGTCCCCTGCTGCCTCCCCTGCCTGGGGGCCACCAGCCTGGGGACTGGCCTGCCCAGCTGCCTCCCCTTCCCTGCTTCTAGTGGGGCCTAGAGAAGCTGTTTACCCTGCGCAGAGCAAAGCTCACAGACTGCGGCGGCCTTGGCTTCCGCAAAGTTGGCTCAGTGTGCCACACACTGTTACCATTTCAGGGGCAGCCAGGAAGAAGGAAGAATGTTCCGAGTTAACAGGACTCCGTGCTCTTGGCCAGCGAATTACCTGCTGCAGGCCTAAACCCCGGGGACTCATAAGCTGTCCCAGAACTCAAGGAAGCAGCACAGGGTGAAGGGGGCCCTGGAGGCTGCAGGAAGGAACGTGGGCCGCCCTTATTCCCGATCCACTGGGCAGCCCAGCCCGGGACCACAGGAACACAGGGCCAGACGGGGGCCCTTCCAAACGGTTCCCGTGAAACTTAATAGACGTGTTTCCATTCCTTCCCGGTGAGCACGGCCCAGCCTGGCTGGGCCTTTCATTGTTCCTTGACAGGGGCCAAGGCTGGGAAGGAAGGAAGGGGGGCGAGCCTGTGCCCCCTCCCCTGCACCCAGTGCCAGAGAAGGAGCCCACCAAGGGGACAGGCAGAACTGGTCCACATCGCTGGCCCCTGCAGGATGCTCATGACCTTCTGGACTGACATGGGGAGCCTTGTATGCTGCCAAGGGACAAAGAAAACTGTCTGTTCACCGGGGTTATGTCTGGGCAACGTCTTTGCAACAAGCCACTGTTGTTATTATAATCTCAAGAATTATACTTATTAAGTAAAATAAAGAAACGTAAAGGGTACAGGTAGATGGATGCCTTTTTACCTATGTACCCACTAAGTGTGCCTGTCACCACCTGCCCAGATCAACAGACAAAAGATTTCCACCATCCCAGAAAGGAGTCCCCTGGGAGTACCCACACTTCTGAATATTGTTTTTTGAAAAACTTCCATACACGATGACCTATAGCATGCATAAAAACACATAGAAGCCTAGAAAAAAGTCTAGGTCGACATTAAATGATGTGTTAACTACAGTTTCCCCCCGAGTGCTGTGAGCAGCAGCATCCTCATAAGGCAGCTTTTAAATTTTCTTCATAGTTCGTTGGATTTTCTAAACATTCTGTAATGTAACCAGCTTGTATAGCTTTTATAATCAGGAGGGAAAAAAATAAAAGTGTGACTATGTGTGTGTTTTAAGGCTGGTTCCCTTTTTAAATGGTCTCACCAGATGTTGCTAGCTGGATCTTCTGAGATGTGGAGTGAACTTTTCTTAAGGGTCCAGATTTATCTATTTACTCCAACGGAAGAAGCCTTTAGCATCACTTAGCATCAGCTGCCTCCTTGCTTGGGAAGACAGAGGACTGCGAGAAGCCAAGGTGGGCAGGGTCCTAGGGCTGCCTTGCACCCCTGCTCTCTTCTGTGGGTGAAATGCCTAGGGAAGGTGACATTCTGCCCCTGACTCGCTGGGTGAACTTGGCCTCAGTTTCCCCATCTGTAAAAGGAAGGTACTGGGCATATCGATGTCAGGGCACCTTCCAATGGGGGCATTCTAGAATTCAAAGTATGATTAGGTTCAGGAAGGTTTGGAGCTCGGATGTGGTTTCTGAAGGGTGTTAGTTAATCCTCAGTTGATGAGCAAGTTTAAAAACATCTGTCTCGGGCCGGGCGCGGTGGCTCACGCCTGTAATCCTAGCACTCCGGGAGGCCGAGGTGGGAGAATTACTTGAGCTCAGGAGTTCGAGACCAGCCTGAGCAAGAGCGAAACCCCGTCTCTACTAAAAATAGAAACAAATTATCTGGACAACTAAATATATATAGAAAAAATTAGCTGGGCATGGTGGTGCATGCCTGTAGTCCCAGCTACTAGGGAGGCTGAGGCAGCAGGATTGCTTGAGCCCAGGAGTTTGAGGTTGCTGTGAGCTAGGCTGACGCCATGGCACTCTAGCCTGAGCAACAAAGCCAGACTCTGTCTCAAAAAAATAAAAATAAAAATAAGTAAAAAGATCTGTCTCATCCATCTTCGTGTCTCAGACCCAGAGAGAGTCTAAACTAGTAGTCACAGATACGAAAGTCTTCAATGGCCTGACAGGTGACATGGAAAAGAGAAATTGGCCAAGTGCAAGGAAGCAGCCCCTTCAGCCCCTGAGTGAGTGGATCCTGATGGCCTCAGCATGGGGGAAGCAATAGGGAGGAGTGAGGCTTGGGGCTCACACCCCGGCTCATCAGCATCAGCCGAGTGTTGCTTTGGCCCAGCACTGCCTGATGTACTGATTTCTTAGTAAAATCTCCCAGCGTTTTAAAGGTTGGCCAAACCAAACACATCTGTGAGCCAGATACAGCCCAGCAGGTGGCGGGCTGTGACCTCCAGTCTCAAGGACCTGGGACCCTCCCCCTCAACTTCTGCAGACTAGAGACTCTAAAAGCAGCATTCCGTTGCTGCCAGGAAGTTCTTATTCACGTCCAACTAAAACCTCTTGCTTTTTATTTTTGTGTGGGTGGAGGTATGAGGGAGAATTGGCTCCTTATTAGAAAAAAAAAACCCTTTCAGAAACTGGAAAAACAGCCCAGATGCAGTGAACTGAGACGAGGGTAGGCGTCAGAAAGCCCACGTTCAAGTCCAGCTCTGCCCTGTATCATCTGCGTGACCTCCAGCAAGTCACTTCACCTCTCTGAGACTGAATTTTGTGTCTGTTCCTGTCTTTCCCGCTCCCCTTGGCCTCTGCCCCGGGACTCACCACGTCCCACCCAAACCACACAGTGGCACCGATTATAACTAGAGCTCTTCCTACCGAACAAGTCTTGTGTGTTAGGCCGGTACGGGCTGAGCGCTTTGATGCATTATCTTATTTTATCATTCCAATAATTCTAAGGAGGAGGTGTTTTTATTTCCATTTTACAAGTTAAGAAACTAAAGTCAGGACTCTACTGCTTACAAATTACTGGTAGAGCTGGGGTATGAACCTGAGCACGTAACCACCAGCTGTCCCAACTTCTCCCCAGGCGCCCTGCCACCACACCAGGCTTCCCTTTGGCCCCTACAGTCGCCTTCCTAACACAGAGATCCAACTGTGACCCTCCACTGCTCAACAACCTCAACTGGCTCCCTATTGCCTTGGCAACTCATTGGGCTGGCGCTACAGCCCATCCGCTGGCTGGCAGGTTACTTTTCCTACTTCCGAACACACTTTAGAAGGGGTTATCCCTCCCCACGACCCATGCACGAGGTTCTCTTGCCATGTCCGCATATTCCAATTTCTTATTTGCTTCATATTTATAATTAATTATGATTTACCCCACATTTGTCTTTTTGTCATTCTTTATCAACTTAAATTTATTTTTACTATCATGCGTTTGTGCTATTTAAATCACTTCCTAATACTCACGAAGATGAGCAGCACTGTCTGACACCCATCTCTGTGCCTCTGCTGGTATCGCACCCCTCCCTGGACTGGGCGAGCTCCTACCCATCCTTCAGAGCCCTGCGAGCCCCAGCTCTCTTCTCTTTAGCTCTTCACGACACATCCTTCCAGGCATAGGGTTGGGCCCCACCACCCATCAGCCGGCCCAGAACTCCCAGCAAATGGACCCGCCTCCCCCAGGGACAGCAAGCCCCCAAGGCAGGGACCAGATCCTTACACACACCCTGGCGCACAGGGGGCCTGGGGTGGGGGATCGCCATACAGTACCTGGGTGATGTTAGATGAATTAAACTGGATGAGACCAGTTCATTGGGATGGGGCCACAGGTGGCCCACAAGACAATTTTGGGAGGACATGGACTCTATAGGAAACCACAAAAAGAAAGTTACTCTAATCCTCTCCTAGTCTGCCTGTTGACACCAAGGAGAAAGCCTCAATCTGGGGACAGTATATCTCAAACACCTCTCAGACACTTAGACATTACTCCTTTCAACAAAAACAACACAGCCGTCGGGTTTGGAATTGTCCACGGTCACCCCCATCCAGCCAGAATTTACTAACCCAGATTTGCCCTCACTGAATAGATATTTTATGGTTACTTTTTAATTCATGACAAAAGATACTGAGTTTTCGTGGTCATGACATACAAATTTCTATTTAAATATATTTTCAGGTGTATAAAGCAAGTTGATGTGAAGAAAAATATTGAGGAAATAAGTAGTAGATTTTATTATTTGCTTATAATATTTTATCTAGTAAGCAGATGTGTAAAAGTTGTTCCAATGGTACTAAAGTTTGGGAAACGTGGGACTTGCTAAAGCCTAAGCCCCTTTGCCAAAGACTCTCGGAAGCAGAGCTGCTCCAAAACACTAGACAACCATTAATCACACTGCTTCACAAAAATTATCAGGAAGGAAGAATAGATGGCATGCTAGAGTGAGAGTCTGGAAATCAGGGAGGGCTTTCCTGAAGAGGTGACATTTGGCTGGAGATTTACTAGATGAACAAGAATTCATAGGTAAAGGTGTTCCAGCTGGCAGGAACAGCATGTGCAAAGGCCCTGAGGCAGCGTGAACCATAAGAAGTTCTAGACCAAGGCCAGAGTGGCTAGATCAGAAGTGAGGCCAGAGAGGTGGACTGGTGACAGATAACTCTTACTATTTAAAGACAAGGAAGAAGGAAAAATTTGCCCATTAAGAAAGAGGTGTTCAACTTTTGAGAGGGGCAGCCCCTCAAAAGGATGATTGACTGGAGGGTCTGGGGTTCAGTGATGGGTTTCTGGATCCTAAAACTAATAATAGGGTTAAGTGCAAAACTGGGAGAGGATTGGCAAACACCACTTGGTGCAGGCTGTCGCTCTGGGTGGCTGTGACAGCTGAGTGCAGGTTAAGAATTCAGGCTGTCCTAACTCCTGGTAGGGTGACCTTGGGCAGCCACTTAAGCTCCCAGAGCCTCCGGCCCCCATCTGTTGGGCAGAGATACCAGCAGACCTACTCTTAAGTCGCTGTGAGTTACAGGAGCTCGCACGTGTAAATCACCCAGCCCGGGGCTTGCCTGCAGGTGACGACTGTTAGCTTATGATGATTTTCAAACAGCTCCAAGAGCAATGTGTGTGTACACCTGTCCTCCCAGTGCATGGATTTAGGTGCCTGCTTTTGCAATAGATCTGTGCTGTGTATGTAGGTGTATGCCTGTATTTTAGCAGCATGGGAGAGCAGGTGGATGAGGCTTGTATGTAGGAGAGAGCACATATGTTCAGCCTTGTGAGTCAGTGGGTGCATTTCCATGTGTTCTATGTGTGCATGTGTGTGTGTGAGTATACACATACATTTACATAGAATTATTCTGCTGGCCGGGCGCGGTGGCTCACACCTGTAATCCTAGCTCTCTGGGAGGCCGAGGTGGGCGGATCGTTTGAGCTCAGGAGTTTGAGACCAGCCTGAGCAAGAGCGAGACCCCATCTCTACTATAAATAGAAAGAAATTAATTGGCCAACTAATATATATAGAAAAAATTAGCCAGGCATGGTGACGCATGCCTGCAGTCCCAGCTACTTGGGAGGCTGAGGCAGCAGGATTGCTTGAGCCCAGGAGTTTGAGGTTGCTGTGAGCTAGGCTGACGCCACGGCACTCACTCTAGCCTGGGCAATAAAGTGAGACTCTGTCTCAAAAAAAAAAAAGAATTATTCTGCATGTAGACATGCACTTGAGTGAAAACCCACACAAATTCAACATGTGGTTACAGTCAAGGGGTTAAAGCCCTGGCCTGTCTTCAAAGCCCTTTCCCCAATCCTCCCAGCTCCTGTGAATCCGCCCGGGGCTCCTGGGCCTGTCTGGAGCTGGGCTGAGATTCCCTGAAAACAGACTTTTCTTTCATTCCCTGTTCCCAGACACTGGCACAAACGCACCCCAGTGCACACACACGACTCTCCCAGAGCGCCCCAAGCTTCTCAAGATGCCAGTCCAGAAAGCCCAGGTATGGGGGTCCTACCCTGCTCGCCCCCCTCCCTGGGGAGGGAACCCAGTTCTCAGGGGAGCGCCCTGTGTCGGGACAATGTGCGCATCTGACTTCCCAGAGCCGAGTCTAAAGTAGCAAAGCCGTCGCAAGTTCTGACAAACGATTCCCTCCTCTCCCCTCCGCGCTCTTAACCCTCTTTGCCCTGCCCTTCCAGGCTGGGCCGGGAGGGGACTTTAACCCCCAGCCCCATCCAAACCCCATGTCAGGACAACGTGCATATCTGACCGGCACCCCAAACCTAAAATGCGAAACCACAGAGCCGGGATTCAAGCTCGGGCCTGCGCTCCGGGCTGGGACAGTGTTCAAGTTCACAGGCTGTCCCATCTATTCCGTCCACTCCACACGTGACAGGCCGGGGAGGACAGGGCCCGAGAGGGGCTCCGGCACCCCCTTCCACCGCACCCCTGCTGGGGGGTCTCCGCGTAAAAGGTCGGGTTCCGCCCTGGACGCCCGGGGCTGTTCTGGGGGGTCGCACGCTGCCCTGCGGAGAGGGCAGGGCGAAGTGGTCCAAGCCTTGGCAGGCGTTACCATGGCGACGGGCTACCGCGGCGGCGGCTGCTCCTTTCCCGGGCGCCGGTCCGCGGGCCGCGGGTCGGTGTGTCGGGTGCGGCCCCCAGCCCCGCCGAGCCCTGGAGCGAGCGGAGCGGCGGGGACGGGACAGAGAGGAGAGGGTGCCGGGGGACGGGCGGAGACCGAGGCCGGAGACAGCAGGAGACTGAGCGAGAGACTGGCCGCGGGGTCGGGCCGCCAGCCGGGGGGCGGCCGCAGGGGCGGGGCGGGGCGGGCGGAGCGAGGCCCGGATCGCGGCCGGCGGGGCGGGACAGCGGCCCCTTTGTGCCTGCGGTGGCGCGGGCCGCCAGGAGGAAGTCCAGCGAGCTGTCCCCCCACCTCTTCCCACGCGCTCCCGCCCGGTCCGCAGCCCCGCGGCCTGCAGCCTGCCGTGGGCACCCGCGGGGCCAGGCCCGAGCCCCCGCGCGGGTGCAGCGCCTACGCTCAGCGGAGTCAGAGCGGTTCAGTCTCCTCCCCCGCTTCCCAGCAAGTCACAGACTCTTAAGTCTCAGTTTCCTCATCTGTAAAATAGGGAGGATGATGATGATGATAGTACCTGCCCCTTAGGTTTGGTGGCAAGGAGGAAGCATCTGTCCCAAAGCCCTTCCCCTATCAATTCTGCCCCCTTAGGCCACCATGAGCCCCAGTTCAGGGCTTTCGATGGTGGCTGTCTGCAGTTCTAGTCTCCTCCCTCAGATGGTGACTGGCTGTGCGACCTTGGCCAAGCCATTATTCCCCGCTGGGCCTCAGCTTTGGAGGAAGATTGAGAAACTAGACCACTATGGTCTGAAAGTGTGTCCCCCACCCGCAATTCATATGTTGAAACCTAACCGCCAATGTGATGGTATTAGGAGGTCAGTTCTTCGGGAGTGATTAGGTCATAAGGACAGAGCCCCCATGAATGGGATTGGGGATCAGTGCCCTTATAAAGAGGCCCCCAGAGCTGCCTCGTCCTTGCCACCATGTGAGGACACAGCAAGAAGTCCCCATCATCTACAAGCCAGAAAGTGGGCCCTCACCAGGCACTCAAACTGCCAGCCCATTGATGTTGGACTTCTTGGCCTCTGGAACTGCGAGAAATGGATTTCTGTCATTTAAAGCCACCCCGTCTAAAGTGTGTTGTTATAGCAGCCCAAACAGACGAAGACAATGACTAAGGTTATTACTGCTTGGATGACTCATTTGAGGCCAGGAGTTCAAAGCCAGCCTGGGCAACACAGCCAGACCCTGTCTCTACAAAAGATAATTTAAAAATTAGCCAAGCGTGGTGGCGTGCACCTGTAGTTCCAGCTACTGGGATGCTGAAAGGTGGGAACATCACTTGAACCCAGGAGTTTGAGACTACAGTGAGCTATGATCACGACACTGCGGCCCAGCCTGAGTGACAGAGCAAAACCCTGTTTCTTTTTAAAGACAAAACCACAAACAAACAAACAGAAAACAGCAACATAAAGACATTGGGAGTAAGTGAAGAGCCGAGAAAGGACAAGAGTAGTGGTAAGGGTTTGAGTTCAAAGTGTAAGCCTTAACCACAGCCGTCTCCCACCCAACGTAGGTTAACCCGTCTTTTAGCAGAGGGAAACTGACCTAAGAGCCATCCCCTCTTGCTGTGTAAATTCTGACAACTTCCTTCACATCCCTGAACCTTCATTTGCTCATCATTAATTCGGGACTAATAACACACCCTCCCCATAATTTCACTACGTCACACAGCTCAGAGGATCCCCGAGATGGGGTTTATTAGGCAACCAAATTACCCCTCTCCACCGTGCAGGAGATGGTTCGGATGGCTTTGGTATCACTACCCCAGATGTGAATTTAGGGGAGAACAGACTTATTGATGTAGGGTGCAGATTCCACTGGGAGTTGGGGGATTGTAGTTTGGAGGTGTTAGAGTCTCGGGTTGCAACGAGACAGAACTGACATGACAGCCAGTGTTTTGGGGTTGTGAGCAACAGAAGCTGGCTCTGAGTTAGTTAGGCAGAGAAGGAATGGATTGGCGGGGGGTCAGGTGCTCACGGAATCCGTGAGAAGGTTGGGGCATCCTCTGGAAGGCACAGCAACAAGCAGGATGCTCCAGGGGCTTCATTAGCAGGAATGAATTAGAACCCCTTGAAGATTAATGGAATTACATCAAGGCAAACGAACACACCAAAGTAGAACTTTCTTCATGTTAGTGCTTTTCTAAGTGTGTAAAAGTTATGAGGTAGATTCTATTATTGTCCTTATTTTATAGATGAGAAACTGAGGCATAGAGAGATACGTAGCTTGCACAGTGTCAGATAGCTAGTAATCTGTAGATTCCCGAATTTGGAATGGCCATGGCTATCCCATTCTAGAAACTGTTACTAACCACCTTGCTACATTACCTGAATGAATTCCAAGCATTCTTCCTGCCTTGTGTTGCTCCTTGCTAGCCTCGAAGCCTTAAAAGAAATTCTGGTTGGGCCATGTGTCTAGGGCCCCACTAGGACTACACATATCAGGAATATGTGGTCACCCAAAAAGAAATTAGATTGCATACAAAAAAGAGGGAATGGATAGAAAATGGTCTACAAACAAGTGCTATTACAGTTCACCGCTTGGGCCTCTCAACATCCTCCACAACTCTTAATACCAATGCATGTTCTTCCAAAACTACTCTTTACTTACATGGCACAAGAATTGCACATGTAACCGACAATGTACACACACACACACACACACACTCCTATGTGGTTTGATCCCATGCCATGTGTGACCCTAAAGAGGGTCACCTTTCTGAGCCTCAGACTCATTCTTTGTAAAACAAAGAGAATCATATTTCTTCATAGTACTATGGTGGCAATTAAATAAGTTAATGAAAGTAAAGTGTTTTGCACTGTGCCTGCTATATAGAATTAACATGCAACACATGAAATAGCGTTGTCTGTGTGAGGGGTTGACAGTTGTGAATTCACCTTCCAAATATACAGGCTCGACTGTTGGACTGGACATGGTTCGTCTCTCAGGGACTTTCCAGAGGATTTTCCAAGGCCTGTTCAAGTGTTCACTTCCTCTCTCTTTGGCAAATGAATAACTGAATCATGCTCCAATTGCAACACTAGATTTTGAGAAATTATAAAATCCATCACTGGCCTTACATGTATAGTGAAGTGCAGGGAATGGGAAAGTAGCATGGAAATGGGCTCTGGTACTGATTTGCTGTGTAGGCTCAGGTAGATCCTTCATCTCTTTGGGCCCATAGTTTCTTCGCCATAAAACGGGGGTTATAATTCCTCCTCGTGAGGCTATTATAATAATCAGTGAGATAATACATGGAAAGGTCTTAACATGGTGCCTGGCATGTAATAGGTCCTTAGCAAATGACAGCTAGGCCTATGATTTTGAGATTCCCAGGCCCAGATGCCAGGATACCTCACAAGGAGATAGGCTCACTTGAGAAGGGAGTTAATTTTAGCAGAATTTCATGGTTTTAGGAACTCATTCATTCAGTAAATATTTATTTGCTCCTACTATAAGGATGCCAAAGAGTTGACACATATGCATCAAATCACCATCCCCCCCAGCCATGACAGACATCACTGATCCATAATCCACTGATCGTGGAACTTTCTGCCGAACCTAGAAGCAGCCTCAGAATCCTTTTCAACTCAGAGCACAGGCAGCTGCTACTAGTCAACACAAGCTGACACGCAGACGCGCTTGTTCACCATCTGAGATCTGTAACGTACAAGGCAGACTGGTACTGAAGAAGACAAAGACTCCAGAGGCAGAGGCCTGGGTTTGAGTCTTGCCTTAAAACCTGCTATGGACCTTTATGCTGATGCTTAGGTCCTAAAGCAGTGCATCAGCCATGGAGTGTGGCCCTTGGGTCTCCCTTGGAGAGAGAGGCGTGAGCCATGGACGCCTTCGGTGTCTGCTTCGGCTTTGAGCTTAGGCCACATGTTTCCTGGTCAGCTCCCAGCTGAGCACACTGTGAGTAAGGACCCACCATTTCTGCCTAATGTGGGGCTCTTCTGTGAATAATCTTTGTGCCAGAGCTCCCCATTGGGCTGGCCAAGACCTTCTCAGAGCTGCACCACAGTCTGAAGTCCTTTCCACCCAATCCTTCTTCCTTCCCCCTCTCCTTTTACCACTGTCAGACCTGCGTCATGGTCCGAAGGCTCCCCCTTGGTCTTCCTGCCCCCATTCCCCTTCACCCTTCACAGCCATCACCCCCACGACTCTCGTGCACTCATAACTCTGGGATCTGTTTCTCAGAGGACACAAGCCCTGCAGAAGACTAAGTTGGAAAAGACTGGCACTCCTCTTCTCTGGTGACAAGAACAGAGGTGGCACAGAGATTATTTCAAATGCCAGGGGCAAACAGTGACCCAGGACAGGGAGGCTGGAGGGCACAGTAGCATAACCCACAGCCTCCCCCTGCATGAAACTGGCCTTCCCAATCAAAGACTCTCGATCGCAAGTGACAGAAGCTCAACTCAACCTCACTTAAGTAAAAAAGGAACTTTAAAGTTCTTATAAATGAGAGGTGGTGCTAGAGCTCTGTCACAATTCTTCTAATGGCTTCTTCCCTATGACCAGAGAGGAGGGCCTCCAGGCCTACATGATCTCAGCTCAGCAATCCTAATACAAAGACAACATCTTTTTCCTGACATCAAAATAGTAATTCCAGGGAAGACCCTGATTGGCCTTTCTTGGGTCACATGTCCATTCCTGAACCAATCACTGTGGCCAGAGTAATGAGGATACTCTGATTGGCTGGATTAGCTCTGTGCCCTCCCCTGGCTGGGAGCACATGATGGTGGCTCTACCAGGGCTGCATGGAGGGAGGAGAAGGTCTCCAAAGAAACAGAAGGAGGGAGATGGGAACACAGGTTAAAACCAACAAAAGCTTTGGTGATCATTATCTGCTTCATAAACACTATGAAAAAAAAGACAAAAGAAATCGTTCTCATCCCTCAATGAGCTTCTCTTTTCATAGCGAAAATATGATGTTTAAGTGCATTTTCCGATCAGCTGCTAGACTGGGTTTGGGAGAACCTGTGGGTACATAGGTACCGCAGACTGTCCCACCCTTTCCTAGGATGCCCACGGTCTGGTGGGAGACAGAGAGATGGAAATAACTCACGGCCACAGAACCCTTGGAGCCCCTAAAAGAGACTTAAAACATCCCTTGTTCAACTGTCCTGATTAACAGCAGGGAGCTTCCCCCATGGAGGGGTGACTCACACGGTGTCACTCTACCCAGCCAGGACAACAATCTGTTACACTTGGTTTGTTCTTAAAACTGCCTTCCAGTTGAGGCATCTGTGATGTGTGTAGAGGCCTCCAAGTGAACTCCCTGTCTGTCCACTAACCCCCTAAGGAATCTCGGGAGTGTGCCTAAATTCTGTGAACCTCAGTGTTCTCACCTGTACAATGGGACTGCTAACCTCTGCTCTGCCTCCTTCCTATGCATGTTGCGAAGCAATAACACAGGCATTTGTCGTGTTCTGCTGGGGGGGGTGTCATGAGGTGCATTTATTGAGTGCCCACTCTGTGCCAGGGACGGCATGCTGGATGCTGGGGGTGTCAGGGAGAACAGGACAGACAGCCCCTGTCCCCACACAGCTCACAGTCTAGTAGGGCATCACATCTTAATAGCGAGTGCATCCCTTTCCCTTAGTGGTAAGGTCTTGGCCGGGGGAGGGGGGGAGCACAAATGAAAGGAACCCAGTGGGGACCCAGGAGGGCAGCTCTGAGGGCTTCAGCTGAGATTCAGAGAGAATGGACAAGTTCATAGCGAAAGAAGTCAGGGAAAAGCATTACAGCCAGAGGGAACGGCAGGTGCAAAAGTCCTGCAGCAGGGGAGCAGGCAGAGAGTGATGGGGACAGGGACATGAGAGGAGGCAGGAAGGGTGGGCAAGGCTCTGCAGCCCAGAGAGTTTGAATGTTCTCCTTAGAGCCATGAAAGTCATGGGAGGGAGTTAAGGAAGGAGTAATATGATCAGCTTAATATTTTGTTTTTCAGAGAATTCCAGCTGCAGGGGTAGGGGTGGGGAGGGAGGCTGCAGGGGCTGCAGGGAGACCCAGCAGCAAGGGGACTGCCGCAGGGCCTAGAGAAGGGTCAGGCTCCAAGGATGGTGGAGGCCAAGACCCAGGGCTCTAGAGGGACTTGTGGCTGGAGACACCAAGGCAGGGGCTCTGGGGACTGTTTAGCCTCTGCCGCTCTGGGCCCGCACCCCTGGAGTTTCTCTTTTCCAGTCCAGCTCTTTCTTGTTATTGTGGGACAGACTCCATCGATGACTCATCCAGGATCTCGGTTGCTTGTTCCAGCCCTCTCCCCTCCCCCGACGACTGTGGGCTTCTTGGGGCCTGCAGGCCTCGCCCCTCACCGTCTGGGGAGGCAGCCAAGAGGCCTGCCTGCCGTCTGGGTGAGGTCTAAGGAGGAAGGAGCCCGACCCTCTCAGCCTCAGGCGCTGCCCACACCTTCCTGCCTCTGGTTTTGCTCATCCTCTTCCCCACACCAGGGGATCTCCTTTCTGCAAGTCCTGTTCCTCCTTCCAGGGCCACCTCCTCTGGGAAGCCCTGCCTAGTGGCCAAGGCAATCCCCCTACAACTCCCTGCTCAGCAGCACCTGTCTCTTCCTTCACCCCTCAGGAGCTCACCTTCTGGTGGGGGAGGCAGGGGTGCACTGAGGACGCTGTGGACACAAATATCGTGGGAGCCTAGAGGAGGGGACCAGTAATACCCCCTAGAGGTCAGGTCAGAGGAGATCTCCCAGGAGAAGGGACATTTGCGCCTGGGTTTTGAAGGAAGGATAGAAGTTCACTGCGGAGAGAATGATGAGAAGGCGTTCCAAGCTAAAGAACCAGTGTGCACAAGGGGCAATTGCAAGTCACTTCCTTAATGTGTGAAGGGGCCCAGTGCATATAAATGTTGAATGAAAGAATGTTTGGGGGGAACATTGAGAAATTAGGCGTGGCTGCATCAGAGTGGTGTACTCCCAAACTGTCAGCAGATGGGCCAAATCTGGCAAACAGAAGGTTTAAAATTAGTTATCAACATCTAAAAATCAGAAGGCTTTACCTATATTCCTGGAGCTGGGTAGCAGCCTCTGCCTTCATCCAGGCACATGTTATCCGGCTTCCCAGCGTCCCCACCTGGTTCATTGTGCTCATTCACGCTACTTCCCAGGCCCCGCCTAGTCAAGTGCCTAGACATTGAGCTTGCACCCCCATCTAGATGATACACTCCCCAAGGCTATGGATTATGAGCCACTTACAGGGCCAGGCATGCACCAGGTGCTCAATATATCTAGGTGGGTGGATGGTGTGATGATTTTAAAATATGTCCACAAATTTCTTAACACTCCTGCCTTCCAAAGGTGGAGTCCCCTTCAGTGTGGGCTGGACATAGAGACTCACCTGTAAAGAATCAAATGTGGAGGAATGGATGGTGTGTGACATCAGAAACTAGGACGTTGTGGCTTCTGCCTTGCTGCTTCTTGGATCTCTTGCAATGGGGGAAGCCAGCTGCCATGTTGTCAGGACACTCAAGCAGCCCTATGCAAACATCCAGGTGGTAAGGAACTGAGGTCTCCTACCAATGGCCAGCACCAACTTGCTAGCCACGTGATGTGAGTCACCTTGGAAGTGATGCTCCAGCCCAGCCTTCAGGTGGCCGCAGCCCAAACTGACAACTTGACCTCAGCCTCATGGGAGACCCTGAGCTAGAACTAGCCAGCCACCCTGCTTCCAAACACCTGATCCCCAGAAACTGTGTGAAACAATAAATGTTTATTGTCGTTTCAGCCACTGAGTTGTGAGGTAATTTGCTGTGCATCAACAGATAACTAACATGGATGCGTGGATGGAAGGATGGATGGATGGATGGGGATGGTTGGAAGGATGGAAGGATGGATGGTTGGATGCACGGATGGATTGATGGATGGGTGGATGAGTTGGTGGATGGATCGATGTGTGGTTGGATGGATGGATGGATGGATGGTTGGATGGAAGGATGATGGTTGGAGGGATGGAAGGATGGATGGATGGATCCATCAGTGGATGCATGGTTGGATGAATGGATATAGGATACATTAGGCAGCGGGGGGAAATTCCACTGGAAAAGTGAGGGAGGGTCAGATCCCTAATGAGTTTGTCACCCTGAAGAGCTAGAAAAAGTTTGCAATCTGGCAGTGCCATGGTCATCTCTAAGTTTTAGGCAGGTCACTCAGGCAGCCAGGCCGGGAGTAGGCGGGGAGAGGGTTGATGAACCTGAGGCCAAAAGGCCAAGAAGAGGCTGGACCAGTCATTCTGGGAGACAGGCTGCCCTGTGTCTTCAAACCAGCGTCCTCCAGCAGCAGGCCACCCTAGTCCTTCAGGCCCGCCCCGCAGGTCATTCCTCAGCCGGGCTGGCCCTCCGAGTCACGGAGGAGGTCACGACGCTGGCATTTCTCAGAAGCCAAGTCATCCTCCTCACTCAGAGTCTTCTTTGTGTGGAGGAAGCAGTTTCTCTCTCCCCTAGTGGGGTGTTCAGGGGAGGGCCAGCAACCTTTAGGAAGCAGAGGGGTCTCGTGAGACGCTGTGACCCTCTGAGGAGACCCTCTGGTCCCAAGGCCCAGTGGGAAGCCACAGCCACCAGCCACCCGTGGGGTTAGGTCAACCCGAAGACTCTGTGTATAGGGCTTGTTTGAAGTGACCCAGCACATGTCCCGGGGAGACTTGTGCAGACGGTCTGACGCATGTGAGAAGTTTTCACGCAAATTGAAACTGTGCTGAAATACCATTTCTCATCTGTCACGTCAGCAAAGGTTTAAAAGCTTGACAACACGCATTCGCGAGACTGTGAGCAAATGGCCACTCTTATAGGATAAGAGTCGTTGCTAATAAGCCTTATAGTAAAGAATTTGGTAATACCTAACAAAGCAACATAGGCACTTAACCTCTGACTCAGAATTTCTACTTCTAGCATCTATCCTAAAGATATAATTCCACCAAAACAAACAAACAAACAAACAAACCAAAAAACTTATGCACAAGGTGATTCATTGATACATTTTGTTTGTAATAACAAAATGTTGGAAATACACAAATGTCTATCCATAGAAAACTGGATGAATAAACTATGGTACACAAGGGAATGTAATGCAACCATAAAATCGATATGGAAGATGTCTATGAGCCTATATGGAGTAATTTCCAGCATATAGTGTTAAGCAAAAAAATAAAGTAAAAGCAAAGGACTATATTATTATTCTACCTTTCACTTAAGAATATGAAAAAGAAAACATGTATTTACATCTATTTATTTAATTATTCAAAAGAAAACCAGGAAGGATAAAAGAAACTTATTGAAAAATGGTTATTCATAGGGTTTGGTGGGAATGCAATGAAAAGAAAGAAATGGGAGTGAGATTTCTCTGAATATATTTTTATATTTTCAAAACTAAAATTAAATAAAAAGATAAAAACATAAAGCCTAAACCTGAAACCAAAGAGAAAAAAGATGAGCCTAACTGAATATAAAATTAATAATATAACCACACAAAGAAAATAACTCAAATAACTTTGGCCACAGAACTTTGGGTATTGGTATTATGATTCTAAAACTACTTTTTGTGTGTTGTATGATAGAATAAATAAGTAAATATATTGCTGTTTTGAGAATCAGGATTCTCACTACGGTAAAGGGAGTAAAAAATATGGAACAGAGGAAGGCTCTATTGGAGACATTGGTGCGAGCAAGACCAGGGAACTGCAACACCCCATAGCAATTAGCACACCCAGAGCCCAGCTCTTGGCTCCTAAATGCCACTCTCCTCTATATGGAACTGATGTCCTTAGAGAAATGGCTGATTTCCAGGACTGGGCAGGGAAAGTGCAAGGGGAACCTGAAGCATCTTGTATTGGAAAACAAGAAAACACTCAAAAAATGATTAGGCCAGGTCAAAATGAGCCATAAAGGGACTCCCACTAGCCAAAGTCAGACAATTTGATCATCAAAAGAATAACAGGATGGGTTTCTCACTGTCAGAGTGAGAGATTACAAACAAGCAAGGGGCTAGAATGATCCACACAGTAATGGATTAGAGTTGGAGACAGTAGCTCAATAAAGATACAGACGTAGATAGATAGGTTGATAGATACATATAGAAACATTTACAGGTATGTGCATATACAGAAGTCAGTACAGAAAGATATATTTCCTTGCTCTATCAGCTCAGAGAACTCAGGAGCACTGACATCCCAGTAGCAACAAGCAAACCCAACACCCAGATTTTGGTATCTAATCTCATTCTCCAGTAAAACAAGACAGGGCCACCTTGGAGAAACGGCTGATTCTAGGACAGGGATAAGAAACACACAAGGTGAGTCTGGAGCATGGTGTAGTGCCAGAAGGTAAGAAAGTGCCAAACAACCCCAGAATGATGGCAGTACATAGGCTGCATAGTACAGCCTATTGCTCCTAGGCTACAAACCTGTACAGCATGTTACTGTACTGAATACTGTAGGCAACTGTAACACAATGGTAAGTATTTGTATACCTCAACATATCTAAACGTAGCACATGTACAGTAAAAACAGGATCTAAAAGATAAAAAATGGTACACCTGTATAGGACATTTACCATGAATGGAGCTTGCAGGGCTGGAAGTTGCTCTGGGTGAGTCAGTGAGTGAGCGATATGAGTGAATGAGAAGGTCTAGGACATTACTGTTCACTACTGTAGACATTACAAACACTGTACGCTTGGGCTACTCCAAATTCATGAAAAAAATATATTTTTCTTTCTTCAATAACAAATTAACCTTGGCTTACTGTAACTGTTTAACTTTATAAACTTTAAAATATTATTTAACTTTTTGACTCTTTTGTAATAACATTTAGCTTTAAAACACACACACGTGGTACAGCTGTACAAAAATATTGTTATATCCTTATTCTATACATTTTTTTCTATTTTTAAATTTTTTTATTTCACTTTTTAACCCTTTTGTTAAAACCTAAGACACAGACACATGCATTAGCCTGGGCCTGCACAGGCCAATATCACCATCTTTCACCTGTGCATCTTGTCCCACTGGAAGGTCTACAGTGTCACTAGATGATAGGAATGTTTCAGCTCCATTATAATCTTATGGGACCATCGCTGTATATGTGGTCTGTCATTGAGCAAAACGTCACTGTGCAGCACATCACTATAAATGGGAGGCAACAGACAAATTTTCTGTGCAGAAGAATTCCAAGTAATTTATGTAGCTATTTCATCCTCAAGGATATAGAGCATAACTTCCCATTCCTACAGTGTGGACTGCACATAGTGACTTCCTTCCAAAGACTACAGAAAAAACAGGGGGGAAAGAGTAACTTTGGTGAAACCTGACAAGCCTGACCTCAGCCAGGTGACCAAGTTCTACGTCAGCAGCGATCAGTCCTGTTGGCAGTATGTTCTCTTGATCTGCTGTGTAAGGATGGGGCACTCCAGTTACGGGCTGCCTTAGACACCTCCATTCTGCTCCTACCCGACTTGCCAAGATGTCCAGAGAAGGCAACAGTCTTCTCCAAGGCCACACAGCGCGTCCATGGCGGAGTCCAGATTTGAACCCACCATCCTGACCCCTAACCCCGGGATCTAGCCCCAAATGCTGAAGTCCTGGGGGCAGCAGGCACCTGACTGGCCTCTTCACGGCGTCGTCAGAGCCGCCACTCTGGGGACGTCCATTTCTCAGAGAAGGTTAAGGGTGCACCCACGTCACCCCAGAGTGGTAGAGCTGCAAAAAAATAGGAGGGGGGTCCCCAAGCCACACATGTCCCTCCAACAGCTTCAGCCTCACCCGGCTTCCTCCCGTCCCTGGGATTCTCAGCACAGAAACGTCTCCCTCCCTGAAACTCTAGCTTCCTCTCCCTCCCTTCCCGTGGGGACAGCCCTTTCCCCTCTGTGGCCCCATTTTGGGGCTCCGGGGCCACCCAAGCACGGCCCAGGCCTCTTCTCTACGGTGTGAGAAAGCTGGGCAGATGCTGCGGTGGCGGGGGCAGGGAGGGGGCCAGGGTCACCCTGCAGCTGCACCCGCCAGTGGTGGGAACTTAGCTCCCAGTGAAAGAGCTAAATTGTCCTGTGCAGCTGTGCTTGTTTTTCTCCCCTGTCAGTCTGCAGGACTGGTATGGGAGGGGGAGAGCGGGAGGCAGTCACTTTTCTTCCTGCCTGTGCCCCCACTCCCCGAGGGAGTCCTCCAGGACTGTCATCTAGGGTCCCTCGAGGGCTGCTTCTGCCTTCTGGTTTCTTACAAAGCAGAATCTCAGGTCTGCAGAGCAGGACAATGGTTCCAGCTGTCGCCAAGTCAGAATGACTCACGGGGGTGCATGACACACAGACGTCCCCCCGCCTTTCCCAACAAGATCAGAACTCCAGGCCTCGAACCAGAAATTGCAGTTTTCATAAACACAGCTGGTTAGTTAGGCCCAAGTTGATTATGCAGATTGAGAAAAACTGGGGCCCAGAGAGGGACAGGAACCTGCTTGTTGTCGCACAGTGAGACCTATGGCTGGACCCACGCTAACTCATTCATTCATCCATAGAAACATTCACTCAGCATGGACCGTACTGGGCCTTTGCTAAGGATTTGCCACAGAGGGGGGGTTTGCTCACAAGATGTTCACATTTGCAAATAAACAGCAGACAGATCAAAAGCACCATGATAAAGGCTGCAGTTGAGATGCCCGAGGAATGGCAGGAGCCCTGGGAAGGGTGCTTCACCAGACAAGGGCAGTGCTCAGGGGAGGCTGCCTGGAGGAGGTGATAACCCGAGCAGATTCTTGAAGGAGACACAGGAAATATCTCTGCGAGGGAGGAAGGGCCCTCCAGGCAAGAAGCAGACCAGTGTGGCCGGAACCCAAATCTATGAGGCAGGAAGAGGCGAGTTTATTCATTTGTTACATCCATTGAGTGCTTACTGTATGCAGGGCCCTGTTCAGGCACTGTGTTTGGACACAAGTGAACAAAGCAAAGTCTGTGCCCTCATGGCCCTTACTTTCTAGTGTGAAGGAGAGAAAAATACAAACTGATAAGCAAATGCATGACATTCATGAGGAGGTAAGTGTGGACAGGGGAAAAACACAGAGTAAGGGACTGGGGGCTCCTATTTCTCCAAGGAAAGCCCCTTAGAGAAAATGGCCATGAGTGGAGGCCTGCAGGAAGCAAGGCAGCGAGTGGTGAAGAATCCTGGTGAAGTGTGCTCTAGGAAGAGGGAGCTGCAAGTGCAAAGGTCCTGGGGCAGGAGTGAAATGAGGCTGGAGAGAGATTGGCAGGGTCCAATTCAAGGAGGACCCCATGTGACATGCTAAGAATTCTCTTTTTCTCCTTTTTGTAAAGCAGAAGCAGCCAGCAAAAGGTATAAGCAGAGGGGAGCACAATCTAGTTCAGATTTTGAAGTTCCTCCAACTTCCATGAGGAGAATGGACCAGGCGGCTGCAGGAGGACCAGTGAGGAGGCTGCTACAGTGGTCCGGGGAGGGAGTGATGGTGGCCTGGACTGTGGAGGGGGGTCACAGGGGGATGAGGAAGAGAAGGAAATGCTAAACTAACTACCAGGAGGCAAACCTGCAGGGCTGGGTTGGTTGCTCTGGGGAGAAGGAGGGGTCAATCCACTTACTGGTGGGAGGCAGGGCCGCTCTTCGACGGAAGCCCACGGGGATGAGCAGGACTGGGGAAAAGACAATTTAGTTTTGAACTCCTGAGCCTGAGGCTCCTGCAGGACGTCCCTGGCCAGGGAATGACGATCTGGGGCTCTAGGGAGATCCGAGCTGCAGAAGGGTTCGAGGAGTCGCAGCATGATGGGGCTGGGAGACGGCCCGACCCCCTGGTCATTTGCAATGGCTCACGATTGCTGAGTGAGACAAGAAGGGGACCCAGGACAGAACCCCAGACCCCAAGTAGCCCCAGGGCTTAAGGGCTGGAATTGAAGCCCACAAGGGAACAGAGAAAGCATTGCCTAGGCCCTAAAGAGAGCGAGGAGCGAGTCTTTTTGCGTGAGGCCAAGTGGTGTTCACTGGGAGAGCGACAGGCAGCGTTAAGTCTGCTCAGAGACCTACTAAATCAAGGACTAGGCCGGGCAAGGTGGCTCTCACCTGTCGTCCCCCCTACTCAGAAGGCTGAAGCGGGACGATGGCTTCACTTGAGCCCAGGCGTTCCAAGCTGCAGTGAGCTATGATCGTGCCACGCACTCCAGGTTGGGCAACAAAGCAAGACCCTGTCTCTAAATGAATTAAGAAATAAATAAGGACTAAAATATGTCCATGGCCTTTTGTCAGCCAGTAAACAGAGTGACACGGCTCTCAGTGGACTGATGTGGAAGCATCTTCCCAGCTGTATCCATTCCCCACTGCCGGATACCAAATAACTCCACAGCGCAGCAGCTCAAAGCAGCAACGAACACGTGTTTGCTCCTCACAGTTCCTGTAGGCCAGGAATTCAGGAATGGCTGAGCTTGGTGGTTCTGGCTCAGAGTCTCTGATGAGGTTGCAGTCAAGATGTTGGCCAGGGCTACGGTCATCCGAAGGCTGGACCGGGGCTGACGCATGCACCTCTACGATGGCTCCCCACATGGCTGATGACTTGCGCTACCTGTTGGCAAGAGACCTCCGTCCCTTGTGCTGTAGACCTCTCCCCAGGGCTGCCTGGGAGTCTTCCCAACACAGCGCTGGCTGCCCCCAGAGCCTGGGATCCCAGAGAGAGCAGGTGTCCAGACACAGCGTCTTATGTCGTCACCTCGGGAGTCACACACTGCTGTTATTTCCACAATATCCGGTCACGGTCAGCCCTGCCCAGTGAGGGAAGGGACTGTGCACGGAGGCAGGGGTCTCTGGGCGCCATCTCAGAGCCTGGCTTCCCCAAGACAAAGAAAGCATAAGCGTAAGGTACCCAGCAGTGCATGTGATACGTATGATCTGTGCTAGTTTTTTTGAAAGGACCCGCATCTATATAGCATGTGATATCTATGCGCTCGTGCTTCCACAGGACTTCT
The DNA here is from genome assembly GCA_008750895.1 of Mirza zaza. Classification (NCBI taxonomy): domain Eukaryota; kingdom Metazoa; phylum Chordata; class Mammalia; order Primates; family Cheirogaleidae; genus Mirza; species Mirza zaza. The sequence goes on along the minus strand of VSMD01101474.1, from coordinate 12,759 downwards.
CTGGGAGGATGAAATTTCACTGTTTACCTTATTGTATCTTTTACATCGATGCCCTAAATATAAATGTATTTTGAAAAAAATAATTATCAGATGATCAAACCCATCGAGTTTAGAAAAAAGTTCTTTCCTTTACTCAAACGACAGATATTTACTGAGTTCCTCCTGTGCGCCGGGCACAGTTCTGGCCACTGGAAATGGTGAAGCGACACGACGTCTGGCCGCCCTCACGGGTGGGTTGGTTCCCTGGGCCACCCTAACAAAACACCACGCCGAGTGCCCCGAGCGAGAGAAATGTACTGTCTCACGGTTCTGGAGGCCAGAAGTTCCACATGAGGGTGTCAGCAGGACTGATTCTTTTAAGGGCTCTGGGGGAGCAGAGTTCCAGGGCTGTCCAGAAAGTATCCGGCCATGGAATATGAAAGATACATTAACCATGAAAAAATGCAGTTTTCATATTCCATGGCTGGATACTTTCCGGACAGCCCTCGTGTCCCAGGCGCTCTCGTGGCTTGCAGATGGCTCCGTGTTCACATGGAGACCTCCCTACATATGAATATATGTGTCCAAATTTCCCCTTTTCCTAAGGGCACCGGTCATTTTGGATCAGGGCCCACCCGAATGACCTCATGTTAATTTGATTACCTTCATAAAGACCACTTCGTTAGGCCGAGTGTGGCGGTTCACACCTGTAATCCTAGCGCTCTGGGAGGCTGAGGCGGGTGGATGGCTCAGGGTCAGGAGTTCGAAACCAGCCTGAGCAAGAGCGAGACCCCGTCTCTACTATAAATAGAAAGAAATTAATTGGCCAACTAAAAATATACATAGAAAACATTAGCCGGACATGGCGGCACATGCCTGTAGTCCCAGCTACTCGGGAGGCTGAGACAGGAGGATCGCTTGAGCCCAGGAGTTTGAGGTTGCTGTGAGCTAGGCTGATGCCACGGCACTCACTCTAGCCTGGGCAACAGAGTGAGACTGTCTCTCAAAAAAAAGAAAAAAGACCACTTCTTCAAATAAGGTCATGTGCTGTGGTACTGGGGGTTGGGAGTCTTTTTGTGTGGGACACCATTCAACCTGTCACATGGGTCTTTTATGATGTAGTGAGGGAGACAGACCCTGAGCGAGTAAGTCTAGACAGCTCAGGAGGCAGGGGCGGGGCAGGGAGAGCAGGAGCTGGGAAGGTGCTGCCGTTAGATGTGGCTGGCAGTGGGGACGGGTGGCCGAGGGCAGGAAGTGGCTGGGAGCAGGGGTGGTGGCCAGCGGCCAGGACACAAAGGAGGCTTTGAGGAGGTTTGGCTGACGAGGGACCCCAGGCTGGTAGCTAGCTGGAGCCCAGGGTGGCGGCTAGCTGGAGGGAGGCCTTGGATCAAGAGGGAGCTTTATCTGATTTTATGATGGAAAAGCTTGTGAGCTGAGAAGACTCCAGAAAAAAAAAAAAAAAAAAAAATCCGAAAAGGAGGAAAAGATCCCAGCTGGAGGGGCCGGGCTCTTCTGGGAACTGACGGGAGGGAGGCGGGAGAGGAGGCAGGTGTGCACCTGCGCCACCTGCTGGGCTGGAGGGGCTGAGCAGGGGAGAGGTCTTGGGCTTGGCAGGGGGACACAGGAAGCTGGGGTGGGGACAGCCCTCCCTCCCTATCCCCAAGCACCCCTGCAGCTCTGTCCTTCCGCTTGCTCCCCATCTCCCCCGGGGCCCTCTGCGGGCCTCTCCCTCCCCGCCGGCCCCGCCGATCAATGGAGGCTGTGTTCTTTCTGCAGAGGCCGTGGCCTCGCCCCTCCCGGGGTCTGCACGGTCTCCATCCAGCCGCAGGGAGGGGGTTCTGCCTCCACGTCTGTGACAATATTTGAAATTCCTGAAAAGCTGCCTTTTATCTTATCGCACCCATTGGGCCCTGCCCCACCTTTTGGAAACCCTCCAGCGACGCCCCGCTGCTCAGAGAAGCAAACCCGGGGCTGCAGAGCTGCCTCCCAGGCTCTGCGGGGGTTCAGCTTCTGCACTGCTTTTTAAAAACTTTTTCCTTTTCGAAATAATTTTAGATTTACAAAAGAGTGGCAGAGACAGCGTGAAGAATTCCAGTATACCTTTCCCGGTCCCCCTCACGTGGGCGTCTTCCGTAGCCATAGTACATTTATCAAAACTAAGAAATTAACGTTGGTGCAATGATGTATTACTTTTATAGTGCATAGAAATGATTATGGATTTCTTTCAGTTTTATCGTGGAAGATGCCACGGCCATAAAGCCATGTGTGTACGGTTTGAATAATGATAAACACCCTTGAACTCCCTAGTCCATTTAGAATTAAAACATCACTTTCAACCTTGAGGCTCCCTGCTTGCTCTTTCCTGGTGGAACCCCTCCGTCTCAATCCCTGAAGCAGGGGGATGTTAATTTATGGAGGTGACTGAGTGTCCACGTGGAGAGACTAATGCCACTGAAGGAACAGTTTATTGCTCAGAGTTCTCAGGAAAAGGGGGCGCGCCAAGCCCCACAGGGCCACGTGGGGAGCATGAGGTTTGGGGGGGGGCTGAAGCAGGAGTGAGGGCCGGAGCTTTTCTTGGGGTTTCCATGGGAAACGCAAGGCACAGCAGAACGGTGTGCAATTCAAAGCTTAGGAATTGCTCATTTCTGGAATTTTCCACTTAATATTTTCTGACCATGGCTGACCATGGGGAAACTAAAACTGTAGAAAATGAAACTATAGATAAGGGGGGGACAACCGTCTAACATTTCATTGTCTGCATATTGTGACGCATCTATTTGCTATTGTTAATGGATATTGGAGTTCTTTCCAGGTGAACGAATGCTTCTGTATTTCCCCACCTGTTGTTGATATCCCCATGCAAGGATGTCTTTTGGGCAACCCTGGGAGCATGTCGGAGCTCAAATCACAGTGCAGCCCCTACAGCTTTACTGAAGACAGAAAACGGTTTTCCAAGATTTCATGCCCACCTGCTCCCTCCAAGCCCCCCACCAACCTTTGGTGCCAGCTGACTTGAAAATTTTTGCACGCCAGTGTGCATGTAATGACATCCCCTGGGGTCTCAATCAAACTTCCTTGGTTAATAATGAGGGTGAGCATCTTTTCTCGGGTTTCTGAATCATTTCTGCTGCTGCTTTCAGGAAATTTCTGCTCAGGTTTTGTTTTGTTTTTTTTTTTTTTTGCTCATTTTCTATTGTGTTATTTACTAGTCTATTTCTTATTATTCACAGGTGTTTTTCTTTTCTTTCTTTTCTTTTGTTTTTGTTTTTGTTTTGTTTTGCTCTGCTGATCATGAAACAAGCAGCATGGGCATCTTTCTATATTAGGATGTTACTCTTTGGTTAGTTCTGTGTGTTGCAAATATCTCATTGCAGATTGTGACTCGTTCTTTCCTTCTCTGAATCGGATCTTTTGATGGACGGACCCTCTGAATTTTAATGTAATCAAACTTATCAAATACTTCCTTATGGCTTAAACTTTTTGTATTTCATTTAAGAAAAATTTCACTAAAGGATCTTCTTATAAAGATACTCTCCTATATTTTATTATAAAGTTGTAAGGTTTTACCACTTACATTTAAATCCTTAATCCCTCTGGAATGGAGTTTGATGTGAGATAGGGAATCCTTTTCAATTCCTTTCATATAAATAGCCAATTATTCTGGCATCATTTATTGGGAAGACCATCCTTTCCTCCTGGATTTGCACTGCAGGTTGTGTTGTATATTGGCTTTTCATATATGCCTGAGATAAAAACGTTAAGGAAAAAGTCAAATGAAAACAAAATGACAGGCAAGTCTTTTACCCAGCAAGTCCATGTCTAGGAATTTATCCTAAAAAAAAAAAAAAACTGGCCGGGCGTGGTGGCTCAAGCCTGTAATCCTAGCTCTCTGGGAGGCCGAGGTGGACGGATCCTTTGAGCTCAGGAGTTCGAGACCAGCCTGAGCAAGAGCGAGACCCCATCTCTACTATAAATAGAAAGAAATTAATTGGCCAACTAATATATATAGAAAAAATTAGCCGGGCATGGTGGCACATGCCTGTAGTCCCAGCTACTTGGGAGGCTGAGGCAGCAGGATTGCTTGAGCCCAGGAGTTTGAGGTTGCTGTGAGCTAGGCTGACGCCATGGCACTCACTCTAGCCTGGGCAATAAAGTGAGACTCTGTCTCAAAAAAAAACTGTAAATGCAAACAAGATTTAGCTCAAAGATGTTGTTTATGAGAGCCAAAAATTAGAAAACAATCTAATTCTTGTATATCCAACAAGAAAGGATTGTTTAAATAAATTTTTGTAGATCCATACAATGGAACATTATGCAGTAATCTAAAAAAATGTGGTAGATTTTAATGCAGTGACATGAAAAAAATATTGAAAAAAAGCTGACTGTGGAACCACATACATATATGGTACAATCTTTACTAGGTAATCTAGAGGTATGTTCTTAGACACATTACAAAGAAAGAAGGACATATATCAAACTGTTAGCAGTTTATCTGTATGGTCTGAATTTTTTATAGTGATATCAGGCAATAATAAATAAAACACAGTTCACTTTTTCTGTGCTAAAATAAATGATCTTGCTTATGCTTAGAATCATACCATAGGACCCAGCAACCCATTCCTCGATATTTTCTTAAGAGAAATAAAAATTTACGTTCACACAAAAGTCAATGTGTGAATATTTATAGTTGCTTTATTAATGATCACCTGAAATTGGAAATAACCCAGGTGTACTTCAATTGGTGAATGGCTCAGCAAACTGTGGTGCATCTGCATGATGGAATTATTACTCAGCAATAAAAAGAAATCCTGTTGATAGTTGCAACCCCATGGATAAACTTTAAAGCACTGTGCTAAGAGACAGAAGCCAGACCCCAAAGGCTACATACTCTAGGATTCTGGAAAAGGCAAGTTTATAGGGAAAGAAAACATCAGCGGTTGCCAGGGGCTGGGATGGTGGGAGGGGTTGATATGAAGGGACTTAAAGGTACTTTTGGGGGGCTAAAGGGACCATCCCGTACCTTGATTATGGTGATGATGATAACACGACCATGGGTTTGTCGCAACTCAGAGATGTATACACTAGAAAGCATACGTTCTACTGCATACATATTACACCGCCATAAAGAATGCAAACTATAAAAGGTGTTGCATATAATACCTTTGTAAATTACAATAAACCAACAATGTGAAAGCTACAGAAAACTATATTATGTAAGAACATTTAATGATATGGAAATACATTTGCAATACTGTCAGATGAATACTCATGTTGCACACCTATATAATATACAAGTACATATACACAAATGTGCACATACATGCGCACACCGGTAGAAAGAGAAACTGCTAGATAAATACCAAAGATGCTCTCCACATTTTGTTTTGCTCCTGTGTTTTCCAATTTTCCCATGATGACCACTCTTTGTCCTGGCTCTTGGGAACAGCTGGAGTCCAGGGCTGGCTCAGGGAGGCTGGGAGGGGGTGGCCACTCCACAGCTGGGAAAACCGCAGCCTCCAGATGAACCCCGGGCCCCGTCCTGTCCCTGTTTAGTCTTCCTTCCCGGGCAGACAGGGCGGGAGACTGGAAGAGGGGGGCAGAGATTCACACTCAGAAGCCCCCTTCATTTGCCACCAGGCAGCCTGGCTCTGTCTGAACCAGTGGCTCCTTCTCCTGTGCTCCCCACCCCCAACCATCTGGGCTCTTGCTGCTGAGTGTAAGGTCAGGAGGGCGCCCTCTGGTGCCCACCAGACAGACGCCCAATTAATCCCTCACCAGCTGGGTGACCCTGGGCCAGTTACTCAACCTGTCTGTGTCCTCTGTAATCTGGGAATAAAGGCAGAGCCTGCTTCCTCGGGATGTTGCGCGTGTATACGTGCGTGTTCACATCCGAAAAGAGCTCAGCACCATGCCTGCCATCATTTACGTGCTCGATAATTGTTTAGGATTGTTGTGAAAATCAGCTGATAGATGTACTCGCCTACTGGTCTCACCTCAGGGCATGTGGGTGTCACAGGATTCCAGTCCCAACGCCCCCAAAATAATTTTTAAATGACTCGAGTACTTCGCTTGCATTTTCCAACATCCTGAAAGGAATATGCACAGTCCACAGAAATACTTCCTAACGTTCCCCTCTGTTCAACTGTCCACTTCCCGCATCACGATCGCCATCACATCCTCGGAGGTGCCCCTTCTCCAAACGCCCTCCATTCAGCCAGCAAGTGCTCACTGAGCACCTACTATGCGCCAGAGGCTGTTCTAGGCTCTTAGACTAGATCAGCGAATGAAAGAGATGAAGAATCTCTGTGCTGGGCCACTCTGTGGGCACCCGCTGAGACCATGGATGCGACCAGGTGGGAACCCAGAGATGTGCCGGGAAGGTGGGGGGATGGAATTAGGGGTGGGGCTCAGCAGCCCAGCCAGGGTTTCTCCTAAAAGTCACAGCGCCCCAACATGTCTGACACCCTCACCTGGCCCGTCTCCCACCCATTTAGTCTTCTAGGTACCTCTGTGAGTCCCATGAGACAGGCAGTGGACTTGTCCTCAGCTCTACCCCTTAGTACGTATGACACCTCAGCAACCATCCTGACCCTCAGAGTCTTCACCTGCAAGACGCAAGTGTTAGTCTCTTCCCTGGTGGAAAGGGTTAAATGAGATGTTGGACGTGGCAGCATTTTGCAAATGCTCATTCTCCCTTTTCCTTCAGGAGGGAAGCATCCACCTTCAGACTATCGGGCACCTGGGGACAGGCCCCAGGACACTGCCTTTTGTGTCTTATCACCTGTGGTCCCCACAGTTACTCAAGCCACACATGCATGCTTGTGTACACCCCACATCTACACAGAAACTTATGGGCATCTTACCGACCAGGATTCCTGATTGCAAGCAACAGAAAGCAACTGTGGCCGATTTGAGCAGAACATTTATCAAAATGATATTGTCGCCCAGGCGCGGTGGCTCACGCCTGTAATCCTAGCACTCTGGGAGGATGAGGCGGGCGGATTGCTCAAGGTCAGGAGTTCGAAACCAGCCTGAGCAAGAGTGAGACCCCGTCTCTACTATAAATAGAAAGAAATTAATTGGCCAACTAATATATATAGAAAAAATTAGCCGGGCATGGTGGCGCATGCCTGTAGTCCTGGCTACTTGGGAGGCTGAGGCAGAAGGATTGCTTGAGCCCAGGAGTTTGAGGTTGCTGTGAGCTAGGCTGATGCCACGGCACTCACTCTAGCCTGGGCGAAAGCGAGACTCTGTCACAAAAAAAAACGAACAAAAAACCGATATTGTCTGACTTACAGTATTAGAGGAAATTCTCCGGGCCTCCAACGGAAAGGTAGAGTGAACTTTTTAAAAATTGGTTGAGATGCACACAGCATTGTGTCTTGCATAGAGTAAGTACTCAATAAATACTACCTAATAATAATAAGAGCACATCTTATCATGTGACACCTCTACTCACTCCTTTGATAGCTCCAGTTGTCCACCAGGGGCATCCTGGCCTCTGGGCTGGGGATGCTTGCGGTGGGGGTGGGGCAGAGGCTCCGAATTCTTACCCAAAGTCTGCAAACCCACCTACCCACGCCAGCACACATCCTCCACATCCTGGCCTCTCTGCCTGTTTCCCTGCTGCCCACTCCTCCCACCGCCTCTAGGAATCTGGAATTGCCACTCTGGTAGGCCGGATTCTGGAATGTCCACTGGGCCTGGCTTTGCAGTGGGCAGGAGTCTCTGCGGCTGAAAGGCCACAGTGAATCAGCACTTTGTTCCTCCAGGGCTCCGCTCCCCAGGTGCAGCGGGGGCAGGGGCAGGGATCTGGCTGGGCAGGTTTGGGGCCTTCTGTTCCAGGTCCCCTCTAGCCAAACATTATCCAATGTCTTCATTTGTACCCTGGCTCCTCATATCAAATGACTGTAAACCGTGGACTGAAAATGCAAATTTATTTGAGAGAGTTGCTAAATTTGCAGTGGCTTTTTCTCAATCAGTGCTTTACACTGGCCTCCAAGAAGAAGAGCAAAGCCTGAGCCCCCTGGCCCAGCCCCACCGCCCTCCCCCCTGCAATCCCACACTGCAGCCACCTGGGAACGCGCACCCTCCCCCACCAGGCCTGCCCTTCCCCCACACCTGTCCCAGGTCACCAGGGATGCCAGCTCCAGGGGGCAGTTCCTGCTGCCTGGACCGTGTTCCACCTGGCATTGGTGCTGCCCCCACCCCCACCACGGCAGGCAGAGGGACTGGCTTGCTCTGGGCCCTGCCCTGCAGCCGGTCACCTGGGGTTTGCCAGTAGACATCTGTTTAGCTCAGTTACACCCTCCTCCAGGACACTGGCCATTTGATGGTGACAGTCCTTCTAGGCACAGCTTTCTGGGAACCAGGAGATGAGGCAGCAGCTGAGAAAGCGGGGTGTCCCCAGGCCTGGCTGCCTTCCCCACTGCGGGAGGGCCTCCTCTTCCTCACAGAGGAGGGCTTGAGCCCTGCAGCTTCCCGGCCTGGGAGGCCCCCCTCGAGTATCCCAGCCTGAGTATATTCAGTCACCTGAGCCACTGCGGGGCTCCCCATGGCTGCCGTCAGTGGGAGGAACTGGGGTTCCCAGGAGGGAAGGGGGAAGGAATCTGCTCGGTGCCAGACGGCTGCCAAGTGCCATTACACGTCATCACTCGACTCCTGGGCGAGCCCTGTGAGGCTGGCGTGACTATCCCACTTTACAGATGAAGAAACTGAGGCTGGCCGCGGTAGTGATCCTTGCTAACAGATGGGAGTGGGGTAGAACTGGGCCGTATGGTCAGCATTCATGCCCCCAACAAAGAGTAACAGCTGCGCCTGGCACAGGCCGGCGGGCCAAGGGCTGTAAACTTTGAATGGAACCAACATGAGACGCCATGGGAAGCAGGGAAGGCTTCCTGGAGGACACGGTGCTGCACTCCGGGAGGTGTGACAAAGCTTCACACGTTCAAGGTTATTCCTCTAGGTTAATGTTTCTTGAGCTGTAGCAACAACTAGGGGATTCCAAGGCCTGTTACCTCCCTTCTGCTCAGGAATCGGGGCTTGGGTTCGGGTATCTGTATGTTAGCCACTCCTAGGGAATTCTACTTAGAAGCTACAGTTCAAGAACCCACAGGGTGGCGCGTGGAGGGCCCTGTGGGCCTGGCGATGCTAAGCCAAGGGTGGACGGTGCTGCTGTGGGCTTCAGAGACATCTGTTTGGTGGCTGGGGCTGGCCGGCCTGGAGACTGGGCACCTGAGGCTGGAGTAGCCACTAGGAGCCAGGTGGCAGGAATTGAGGTCTAGACTTCAGAGTAATCAAGGGGTGGAAGGACAGAGAGAGAGAGAGAGAGAGAAGGACTTGAGGAGGACTCCCAGGGTCTGGCTGAGAACTGGTAGAACTGGTGTGCGTCTACCACAGCCAGTGCTGTCGTCACACCCCAGGCAAGCCAGGCCCCACCTCTAATCCCATGCCTCAGGGTGCCCCACATTTTAAAGGACCTTCCCCAAAATTTTCTAAGTCCCACCTGGCACCCAGAATCGACCAGGCATAGCAGTGTTGTCTGTGTGGGTATCCCAGACCCAGGGCCAGGCCCCAATCTGCGTGGGTCCCCACCCGTCTACTCCCTATGGGACACCTTCCAGCACCCGCCCCAAGGGTGGGGTCTACCAGGTACGCTGAGAGCTCTGGGACTCATCCTATGAGGTTGTCCTGGGGCCCTGGGGCCAGGTCGACAGGTGGCTCACGCATGTAGTCCCAGCTACTCAGGAGGCTGAGGCAGCAGGATTGCTTGAGCCCAGGAGTTTGAGGTTGCTGTGAGCTAGGCTGACGCCACGGCATTCTAAGCCTGGTGACAAAGCGAGACTCTGTCTCAAAAAAAACAGAAAGAAAGTGTATGACCTGAATCCAATCCCAGAGAAACATCAGCAACCCAAACTGATAGACATTCTACTAGGACCTGGCTTGTCCTCCTCAAAAATGTCATCATGAAAGACAGGGAGACACTGAGCAACAGTTCCAGCTTAAAGGAGGCTAAAGAGACATGACAAGTGACTATAAGCGGAGATCTGGGGTTGGATCCTGGGTCCATACAGAGCAGTGTTGGTACCATGGGTGAAACATGAGTGGCATCTATGGATTAGTTGGTGAGGTAATACTGTATTGATGTCTGTGTGTGATTATGCAGGAGTGTCCTTGTTTTCATGAAATACACATTAAAATATTGTGCCTGCACTTATACTCAAATGATTCTAAAAAAACATTTAGATATATACACCTATACATTCATATCTATGTACATATATAATAAGATAAATGTAGTAAAATATTAATAACTTGGACAATCTGAGTATAAATCTACATAGGAATTTTTTGTACTACTTTTGGAATTGCTCTGTAAGTTCGGTATTACTTCAAAATAAAAAAAATTAAAAACATTAACAAAAAAATTTAACAAACTTAACAACCACAACTTATAATAAAAATGGCTACCCCAGTTGAGCACCTACCACCGGCTGCAATGCATTGGCTTATTTAATCTGACATTAACCGCACAAAGCAGACATTATCATTCCTGTCTTACAGAAGAGGAAGCAATCTCAGAGTGGTTAGTGCCTTTCTCTAGGTCTCACCGCTTGTAAGCAAGACAGGCAGGAGTTGAACCCTGGTTTAACAATCTATGCTCTCCACCCTTTGAGAGATGGAGAAATGAGCAATTTTAACAGAGGACAATTACACAGGGTGGCAATTATGGCGACAGGCTCTGGAGGGAGCCCAGAGTACCCGGAAGGCTCGACATGGGAGGTGATATTTGAGTGGGACCTTGAAGCATGTATAGGAGTTCTCCACATATGGAAAGGAGTCAAGTGGGAGAAATAGCATGGTCAAGGGCACAGAAGCTTGAAATGATAGGTCCCTGGAGATTTTTTATTCCTGGGCCTCACCAACCTGTGGGTAGAATCATGGTCACCTTAGGTGTCCCTGGTTTTTTGTCATTGCCTTCAAAATACCCCCCCCCATGTTTCTCCAGGAGTCCTGGCATTTCATAGTCATCTCTGTCACTTAACCCAACAGGAAGTGCCCCCTTCCCTCATATTAGAGCCCTCAAAGTCCCTTTGCTACTTTTCAGCTGTGTAGCCTTGAGTAAGTTATTTCTCTGAGCCTCAATTTTCTCATCTGTGCAATGGAGCCAATGACACCTACGTTCAGAGTTGGGTGAGTATTAAAAGAGAATGCCAGCCAAGAGCTTGGCTTGGTTTGTGCTATGGATTAAGCCCTTCAAAGATGGTGTCTGTTCTTACGGATGAGGATCCTATAGCCCAGAGAGGAACAAAGACTGGTCCAAGTTCACATCGCCAAGTACAGGCAAAACTGTTTCCACCCAGCCAGGTTCATTGCCTGCTGCTCAAGAGGAAGCAATACACTGAGACAGCAGGGTTACAGCGGAGAGTTTAATCTCACAGGCGCCATGCAAGGAGACAGAAGGACTTTCTCAAATCTGCCTCCCTGAGAATTTTTGGGCCAGGGTTTTTTAAGATAGTTTGGCAGGCAAAGGGCTAGGGAATTGGGTCTGCTGCCTGGCTGGGGATGGACTCCTGAGGGCGGGAAGCAGAAATCATCTTCTTGCGCTAAATCGGTTCCCAGGTCGCAAGACCATTCGAGTTGGTGCCTGGTATGAGCCACTAGTCTGGCTGGGTCACTTAGTCCCCCAGAACTCAGGGCCTGGAGGATATCTCAAAGACCAGGCTTAGGTCTCACAAGGGCGGTGTTATCTATGGAGCAATGAAGGAGGCTCGAATCTCCATGCCCATCAGCTATGTGACTCCTGAGCAGTGAGCAGGCGCAGGAAAGCAAGTGAGGGACAATGGCTGGTTGCATACATGTGCCTGTCCCTTTGCAGGGCTCAGGCCCCTACCACGGTTCTCACCTTACGGCCCTTTATTAATTTTTTAAAGGGCGGATTCAAAACCAGGGCTCAACCCCAGGCTCTGCTCCTCGCTGACCTCTCTCTAATCCCAGCCTGTCCTTGTTCCCAGACTCTTCTCGCCACAGGGCAGGGCCAGAGCAGCTCTCGGCCAGCAGAAGTTCTCTGTGGGACTAGCTCTCGGCTTCTTGGGGCTGGGCTGAGCACACACGGGTTTCCTAACGTGGCTGAGGGGCGATAGTTCTCTGAGTGTCGGAGGCCACTGGGTATTTGGTAACTGCCAACTGCCCTTGGCAACTGCCAACTGCCAACTGCCCTTCTTCCTGTGTTGCTTTTCTTCCTGTGGTGGCCGTCCCTCTGGTGGGAGGAGGCCAGGCCTGCTGAGAGCCAACATTGGGACACAGGCAAAGCTCTTCCGTTTGCTCTTCTGTTTCAGAAAAAAAGAAGGCAGAGAGATGCCCTCCCTCCCACCAGCCCTAGGAGCGCACTCTGCTTTCTGTTTTCCTTTTCCTCAGCCTGCCACTTGTCCAGAAACTGCCCTTTGTGCAGAGCTGAGTCCTTCGGTCTCAGAAGCCATCCTCCTTCGATCAGCCCCAGGTGCTGAGTGGGCCACCTCCCCCTGGAAGCCCTGGGGGACTGCCAGGCCAGGCTGAGCTTGTCCTACTTCAGTCTCCAAACACTCAAGGTCTGGAACTTATGCTCTGGGTTCTGCTCCTCTTCCATCTGTTCACTGTTGGATATATCCTGTATATCCAATAATAATAATAATACTGGCCACCTGCCCACACCCTACTCCCCTTGGAGGCTAGCATCCTTCCAGACCAGATTACTCAAGGGAGCCCTTTTATGAGTCTGGAAGTTGGGAAGAAGGCAGACAC
>VSMD01101468.1:0-11190 GCA_008750895.1 Mirza zaza | reverse complement strand
TTTGAGACAGAGTCTCGCTTTGTTGCCCAGGCTAGAGTGAGTGCCGTGGCATCAGCCTAGCTCACAGCAACCTCAAACTCCTGGGCTCAAGCAATCCTGCTGCCTCAGCCTCCCAAGTAGCTGGGACTACAGGCATGTGCCACCATGCCCGGCTAATTTTTGCTATATATATTAGTTGGCCAATTAATATCTTTCTATTTATAGTAGAGACGGGGTCTCGCTCTTGCTCAGGCTGGTCTCGAACTCCTGAGCTCAAACGATCCGCCCACCTCGGCCTCCCAGAGAGCTAGGATTACAGGCTTGAGCCACCGCGCCCGGCCGATATTCACACCTTTAGTATTTTGTTGTGTGGAGGGTCCAGGGAACTTGATGTTACTGGCAATTATTAGAAGTATAAACATTTCAGTTTTAAGAGAATAGGGTTAATCAATTGTTGATGTGTTAGCACTTTTAAACTCTCTGCAGGTTTAAATAAGATTTCCATGTCTCCAGTTCTCTCTCACAAGCTTTTGCTTTAGTTCTCTAAGAACAAGGGTAGTTTCCAGTCTTTCTCAGATCATCTGTAGCCACACCTTTCATTTATGCTGTGATTCTGTATAATCATTCCATTAATGTCTTTAAGTGAAGCCAGTTTGTCTTAGAATGTAGTTTTCAGAATTCTGTAACTGGGAATTATTAGGTTCTATCTCTGTTGATAGGCATATCCTTTTACTGGGAGTATAATTGTGTTAAATGTAACAAGCATTATTAGAGTCTCACTAAACTTAATTTGATGAGTTTAAGAACTCATTTCATGCTTGTTGTAGCCACTGTGAGGGAACTTAGAATCCTATTAATATGATCTGGGATTTTCTTAAATGGACTGTATACCAAGATATGCTTCCTGATAAAGTGGTTATCCCACCCTGTTCCTGTTTGAAATGCTTTTTCCCTGTGGGGGGTCTCTGACTTGACAGCGTGGCCAAGTAGCGCCACAGAGGAATTAGGTCATTTTGCATTTATAGCACAGGTGCTTTAGCTACTTGTTTACCCATTACTCCCTTTACCAAAAAGCATCCCTTTCTTACCTGGGAAGGCTCTTATCATGTGCCCCTTTGGGAGAGGCATTTTTTTGGGCAATAAGGAAGAAAAAGGACTCAGTCTGATCAGCTAGGTCAACCATGGGGACACATGGTAGACACACTGCATCAGAACACCCTGACTTCCCCACTTCATACAGGAAATGTTTTTTGGGCCTATAGGAAAGCACATTGAAGCAGTGCCAAGAACCTTACTAAATGTAATGATAGCACCATATCCTCATCCACACCATCGGAATCTTGTGTTTCTTTTAGCTTAGGAGGTGGCTTCAGGGTCTGAATTGCCTTGTTTGGGAGTTTCTGAGCAGCCAGATCGCTTCTGACACCTAAAAGAGGGTTCTGGATCATCAGAAGTCATGCCAGCATCCAAAAGCCTCTGACCAATTGGGGATTCTTTTGGTTAGTGAATCTGTTCCTCAGGGTAGATAGAAAATTGAGGTAAGTGGAAAAGAATGTTGGGAACCTGTTTTTTTTTTTGCCAAGGTCTAGCTGCTCAGAGGATGTGTCAGGGATGTAGGATAGGAGGACATATTGGGCTGGACATGGTGGCTCAAGCCTCTAATCCTAGCACTTTGGGAGGCCGAGGTGGGAGGGTTGCTTGAGGCCTGGAGTTCGAGACTAGGGTGAGCAAGAGCAAGACCCCATCTCTATAAAAAATAGATAAATTAGCTGAGTGTTGTAGTATGTGCCTGTAGTCCCAGTTACTCTGGAGGCTGATGCAAGAGGATTGCTTGAGCCCAAGAGTTTGAGATTGCAGTGAGCTATGATGATGCCACTTCACTCTGGCCAGGGTGACAGACAGATTGAGACCCTGTCTCAGAAAAAAAAAAGGCAGGCTGTATTGATAAAAGTTTTTGTTGTTTTGTTTTTTTTTTAATATTTTGCTTAGGGAGGAAGAACCGACCTTGGAAAAGCACATTACATTCTTACAGGACCTGCTGTAAATTACAAGGTTACTAGAGATGATTTTCACTACAAATTGCCCATATGGCTTTTAGCCGTTAGAGGTTTTTTTCAGCCTCATGTAGATATGGTAGTCGAAAGACAAAATGGTTTCTTGGAATAATTTCTCCATCAGTTTAGAACTTGCAGCCAGGAAAGGAAGAATGCATCAGACATGCGAGATGGTTTTTATGGCATTGACATGGCAGTGAAGAATTGTGGCCTGAGTTCTACTCTCAGGGCTACTTTACCCAAAGAAGGACTCGGAAGAAGGGGAGCAAGAGGACTTCCCAAGAAATTGATTGTTGCACCTTAATGAGCTCTTTCCCTCTGTCAAGAGGAGACCTAAACTTAACCTGGAAGATCTAGTTACATGGATGTAAAACATGAAGGATTACTGAAGGAAGCAAGGATAGGATTTGGGGAAGCTATGCTGGATGGAGTAGGCTTAGTTCTTCAGTATGGAACAGGTCTTGTTCATCTTTGTTCCCCTCAAGGCCTAGCACTTCTTAAGTTTTTAGTAAATATTTGAGATATAAATTAGCTTACCTGAAGGTTTTATATCATTTATATTTCATATGATTTATTTTATGAGTTTAAAATGTAAGTGTATTAGACAGTGATGAGATCTGAAAGTGTAGAGAAAATTTGAGCTTGTTTTGAAATAAATGATTTGTAAAGTATATTTATTCTGGTAGAGCAAACGTGGCTGCTATGGAAAAAGTATCTAATATGAAGACATTTTTATCTAAGTAGATTTAAACATGATATTAGAATCCAGTAAAAATACTGCTGCAGTTAATGCTAATTTTGTGTGGTCCTTAAATACTAAAATTTGGTAAGAGCTAACAACTCTGGAAACCTAGTTCTCCCATAGGAATATACAGGTTTTTGAATCCATGTTGAGAACAGTCAGAATAATTTTTATATTTAAAAAGTGTAAATTGAATGTTCTATTTAGTAAGTCACCTAGTTACCAAGTTAAACCAAACCATAGCATTGTTTCACCCCACCCCCCACAGTGGATTAAAGAGTTTAATTATCACCAACCTCATCATGGCAAAAAAGAGTGAATTAGGATCTCTTTAGAAAGTTCCGCATCATCATTGATGGGTAGATAATATCAGAGTCTTTTTTCCTTTTTTTTTTTTTCAATTTTGAAGTCACCTACTGAATAAGCATAATTTATAGACCTACATATCTTTCCCACAGCCCTCTTTAAAGTTAAAACTTAAGGATTCATGTGAATGGAGTGACAGGTTGGATGTGATATAAACATTTGTTTCATTAAAATTACTTTATAGCCTAGTATGGGGTTTTGTAAGGGAAAAATGCTATAATTTCTATTTGGCTAAAAAAAAGTTAGAACTTCTAATAATTTGAACAGAACCTAATTCTGTTGAGAATATTTTAGAAAAGCTTTTGTGATTCTTTTAAATATATTAAAAGAATAAGAAGTCACAAATGTAGAGAGGGCCAACTTAATGGGAGCAATCTGGTGTAGAAATTACAGAAGGTAGAGCAAGAGAGAGGTAGTTGCCCTGAGTTACACCACACCAGGAGCAGGGCTTGTCCTTGCTACTTCCTCAACAGACATAAAATTTAAGATTGAGGGGAAGGGGAGAGATGGGGTTTGGGAGAACCCAAACTAACCCATTTTCATAGATTGTTATTACCTTTAACAATTTCACTACTAAAGCTTAGATATTGACAGAAGAAAAGCATCAGAAGAGAGAGCAGGAGGGAAGGAAAGCTAGGTAAAGGTGCTCTCTGCGCACAGGGTCTGTATCCTCAGGAGGTTTCAGGGTCTTCTGGTCTACTCAGTGCCATGCCCCGCCTGTTCCCTAAGTAGGCTAAAATCTGCATCGAGGAAGCCTGTTTAGCAAGAAAGAACAATGTACTAGGGCAGTGGTCCCCAGCCTCTTTGGCACCAGGAACTGGTTTCATGGAAGACAGTTTTTCCACAGACAGGGGTGGGTGGCAGAGCTCAGGTAGTGATGTGTGCCCCAGTTTCTAACATGCCACAGACTGGACCACTGCCAGGGGCTGGGGACCACACTACTAGGGATTAAAACCACAGCCCATATTTTTTGTCTCTGTTGCTTATGGCTCAGTGACTTTGGATAAATCATTTTACCTGAGTTATCTTAGTTTTTTCCAGCGCTTAAAAAAAAAACAAACCCGTGCCACGTTTTGTGAGAATTGTACTAGATAATGTGTTGTGAAATCTCTGTATCCATAGTTTAAAAAGACTATTCTTTTTAGAATATTCTTCAAAAAAAACCCAAACTGTGATCATTATGAGTTAGGAAACAAAATAACACTTGCCAGCATTGACTTATTGATCAACTTTTTTAGTCTTTTTAACCTTCAGAAAATGAATTCTCTTTAGAAAATAAATTTATTTCTTGGCTTTTACTCATTGACTATGTGTCACTTTATTCTATTTGCTCTTGTCTATTTCTAAGAATGCCAGATTATAAATAAATATAGGAGAAAAAAAACTACTGAATGTATGCTTTTATTTTGTGCTAGCATACGTATAGAAAAGAGAATAAATGGGTTAATTTAGTAGAAATAAAGATCAACCTACAGATGAAAAATACCAGTCTATTATTTCCTTCTCTTTCCTCACTACTGTAGCTTGAGCAAAAGCAAAAGGGATCCACACAGCTTCTTAATTCAATAGCACTCACTTTTGTCCTGTGATGAGGCAGAGGATAACCCTACAGCGAGGAGGAGGGGGAAGAAAACCATAAATGAATCACAGACTTCAGCCCTTTCATTTACAAATGAGGAAAATAGCAGAGCTGTTGAGTGACACTCTCCCAGGCTCTCACTGTATGTCTAAACCCCACTTCTGCAAATAATTCCAGAGTCTTCTGGAATTATTTCATCAGGAGGCTGGATTGGAAATCAAGGGTGTGGGCATTTCAAATCAGGCTTATTCTGAAAGGCACTTTTTGTGGTAGCTCTTTCTCAGCCTCCTTGTGGATTTCAGGGCCATATTCTTACTTTATACTTAATGGAACAGAACAATATATTAATATGAGAATATACTGTATATAAAAATTTTAAAGCATTAAACTATTTTAGCCAGAGGGATCATCAAATAAAAGTCTAACTACTCTGTTCTGTGCTGAAGTATAGCTCTGAACAATGACAGAAGATGTCATTTATTAAGCACTTTGTTAGGTTAGTAGTGTTACAGTGTTAGGTATAGTGCTAAGGTATAATGCTCAATGTTTTATAAACATTGAGTCTCTAAACACAGCTAAGGTCTTAGATTAATATTTGATATGGTTAAAGGCCAAATACTTGTTTTCAGTTAGATTTGCTAGTGTAGTTAGATCTATGAGTGAACAAAAATGTATTTGAGTCTGTACACATTTTCAATTTAATAGGGGCCTAGAGATTCAATCAACAGTTCTGTGTAATGAATGCATATTTTTGATTTAATGGAATCAGTTACTATCTTACCTAATGAACGTATAATAGAACCTCATCTTGGTGACAGGTTTTGCTATCCCTACTATTATTATCAATGCTGTTATCAAGTTGGGTGTTTCTTCTGCTCCTTTGTCTAAAGAAGGGAAGTCTTCAGTCTTTCCATTTCAAATTCTGTAGCATTTGGTAAAACAGGTTGAAATTAATGGATTTCAGTAAAAGTACACCAGGAATGGGCTACTCTTGTGTCCAAAACTTACAAAGACTGAGAGTCACTGAAAATGGACTAAAAATAGGTGCTGTATACAAACACATACACACGTACACACATGTACACAAGTGAATATTATTCAGCCTTACAAAAGAAGGAAATCCTATCATTTGTGACAACATAGATGAACCTGGAGGACATTGTGCTAAGTGAAATAAGCCAGACACAGAAAGACAAATACTGCATGGTATCACTTACATGTGGATTTAAAAGAGTAAAAGTCATAGAAACAGAGTAGAACAGTGGTTACTAGGGGCTAAAGGGGTGGGGTAATGGGGAGATGTTGGTTAAAGGGTACAAACTTTCAGTTACAAGATAAGTAAGTTCTGAAGACCTAAAGTACAGCATGACTATGGTTACTAGTAATGTATTTTGTACTTGAAATTTGCTAAGAGAGATCTCAAGTATTCTCACCATAAAACAAAAGGGTAGCTACGAGGTGTGGTAGTCATTTCACAACATATATGTCTATCAAATCATCATGGTGTACCCCTTAAATAGATAGAATTTTTATTTGTCAGTCATATTTAAGTAAAGCTGAGACTTAATGCCTGAGATTGTCTTTTGAAAAAAACAGACTACAGAGCCAACTGAAGATAGTGTCTCAGTTCCTCATCCTGATACTTTGCACAAGCCAAACAAAATCATCCTAGATGACAACAGTGACATCAATCTTCCCTTGCCCTAGTTGTGCCATCTGTGTGGTCTGGAGAAACGCCAGGTCCAGCATATCCTTCAGCCTTTTCACTCAGTCAGCCTCTCAGTGTTTGATGGGCACTTCTGTGGTTGTGCCTGGACTGGCCCCTAGGTTGTAGGGATACCAGACAAACAAAAGGCTGGCCCCTGCCCTTGAGTCCTAGCAGTTAATTTGGGGAACACACCCAAAGTGGATGAAACAAAGAGAAGCATATGATCATGTGCTAAACTATGTGGTATAGTGATAAGGGATGATTCAGTGTCATCTGCGAAAGTTGGGGAAGACTTGATTACAGGAATGGAATTTTAATTGAACCTTGAAAGATGAGTAAGATTTGAGTGAGGAGGGTCCTTGGCATTTTGAGGGGGAAAGAAAACATGACTAAAGATGACAGGAATGAACTATAGATTTGGGGGAAGGACAATGAGGAGACCAGAGTGGATTTCTTTTTTGTGAAGGGGAGAAATGGGAATTGAGAGGAAATGAGATCAAATTATACAAGCCCTTTAAACCAGAAGGAAGAATTTATATTTTGAGGGGTGGGCATTGTGAGCTATTGGACATTTAGCTGCAACCCCGGTCATATCTTAATCACCAGGTCTTTCTTCTGACCTCCTAGGTCTATCTGGTCTTCTGCTGTCCTGCTACCAACAAAGTTGGGTGGACATCATCCCTACCTTGGATTGCTCCAGGAGCTCTTAACTGGTCTTTGCACATCCTCTGTCTTGCCACCTTCCGATCCATTGCTCATACTGCAACCAAAGTTATATTTTTATTTTTTATTTTATTTTGTATTTTTAAAGTAATGCAAACTATATCACTTCCCAGTTTAATATGCATCAGGGCCCTTAAGATAAATTACAAAAACTTTAATTGACTCACAAGACTCTACAGTGGCTGGCTTCTGCCTACCTTGCTAACTTCATCTAGTGCCACTTTAAGTCCTCAGAAGTTTTGTTTCAGCTCTTTAGGCCTTATCCCAGCTGCTCCAAACCTACAGCATCATGCTCTCTGGGTCTTTGCAGAGGCTTTCTCATCTGACCTGTCCTCTCCTCCTCTCTGCTGCAAACCTCGGTGGCTCCCACTGCATTCAAAGCAGTTATCAAGCTTTCCCTAGTTACCAGGCAAAGTTGGTTTCCGTGCACCTTTGGCCACCTACCATAATTAGTTAATTATTTATCTAATTATTTAGTTAAACTTTGCCTTGTAAAACTGTCAACTCCAGAAAGGGCTGTCTTGGCCACTGCTGTCCCCATTATTTAGCACTGTGTCCAGCTCACAGTAGGTGCTTATTAAATGTTTTTTGAATTTATGTGTAAAACCTAGTGGTCTCCAGTGTTGTTTGGTTGACTGAATAGGTGTTCCTTTCTTCCTCACTGCTCTTTGAAATCTCTGTGAAACTGCATTTGGCCAAAGAGGAGGACTGTTGATAGAGTGGAATACACAGAAGTGTCTGTGGAGAACCTGCTATAGGGTAGAGTAGAAAGCTTTGAGCTTCTTACAGAAAGGCCCAAGAAATGAGTTGTGTAGTGATTCATGGACAGTTTATGAGTTAGTCAGATTTGATTCTTGAGTCATTCTCCAGAGACCAAACTTGTATTCCTTTTTCCTCTTGACTCATGTAGTTATCCCGATTAATAATTTCATTTCATTGTGCACTTTGACAGTCATCATAGACACATCCAGCAGCCACTTCATCCTTGTCTGGGGTATAACTGTAGTTAGTATCTAATTGGTTTCCTAAGGGAGGTGCCCTGATTCCCCAAGCCATGAAGGCCTGAACCATTTAGGGCATCAGAGAAAATTTTTATTCTTCATCTTTCATACAAAGTCCTGTGGATATGGCAGGAGCACAGTGAGGATTCAGTGTTGCCTCTGGATGACCAAAATGACATGTGCCATTTCTACCTCTTTTCCTTTAGTAGATGAAAAACATTTTTCTTGTGCTGTGCCTCCCCTTCTCCCCCTGAGAGTCTTCTGGGGCATTGTGGTCTAGGAATAGGAAGCAGATTTTTTGCTCCCACCCATGCCAGCTTAGCTTTTGGCTTTGAATGCAATCAGGAAATCCTTTGAACACCAAAAATATACAAGACTTATGTTCGTCAACAGCTATTCATTGTAAAAAGGAAGGATTCAATAAACATTTATTGAATTCTAATTATGTGCCAGGCACTATACTAAATGCTGAGGCGATTACAAAGGAGTATAAGATATAATTCTTATCTATAAGCAATTCACATTGTATCATAACTGGAGAAATAAGAGGTCACAGCACGCACACACACACAAATAATTCACAGTTACCAGGTCAGTGGTAAAAACTGCCAAAAATGGTTGGTATAAATTTTATAGAACTTCTAAGTTGGGAAGACCATATTATGCTGTTCAGGGAAGATATATATATTTTTAATGCAACAAAATAGAGTAAGGGAAGATTACATTGTGCAATTTTTGTTTCGTGTGGTGAGGATGTGTAAGTGTTGACAGGATTTTGATGTAAAATACATTTTGTTTGTCATGGTAAAAAAATTTTGGAGTATGCTGCTGTAGAAGAGGTGTAACTCGTGGTTTGGAAGGAAATATAAAATGGATTGGAAAGACTGAGTTGTCAAAGGGCTAGAGATGGGAAAGCACAGATGTGCTAGGAAAATAGAAGTCTAATTTGTCTGGTGCATGTAGGGTGGTGGTAGGAGAAATTAGTATGGTGTTAGATTAGGATTAGATTATGAAGGGTCTTGAATGTCTGCCCAAGAATTTTGGATTTTATTCT
The DNA here is from genome assembly GCA_008750895.1 of Mirza zaza. Taxonomy (NCBI): domain Eukaryota; kingdom Metazoa; phylum Chordata; class Mammalia; order Primates; family Cheirogaleidae; genus Mirza; species Mirza zaza. The sequence continues at coordinate 1,984 of VSMD01101468.1, read as the reverse complement.
GTGGGTGTTTGGAAGCAGAGAACAACATCAAAACTTTATTTTATAATGCTTAATCTGGAGGTAGAGTAGAAATGAGTTGCAAAAAAGGATAAGAGGATCAGAGGGAGCTGTGAACTGAATTTATCCAAGCCTAAGGTGGGAAGGCTGTGGACTACGGTGGAGGAAGCAGACAGAAGTCAGGAGTGGAGAGACAGTCAGGCAGTCCATGTATCAGCTGAGACTGTGGAGGGCACCTGGGAGTGGTGCTGACCCGGACAGGGATACAGAAGGAAAGAGGGAGGTTTTAAATTTGAATTTATTTTTACAGTGACAATAACATATTTTTCAAGTGGAAATGACCAAAGGGGGTCATTGAAAATGACCTTGAAAATGTTTGATTGGAGTTTGGGACATTAAACCCAAAAGTACAAACTGGGAAATCTTTGGTTTTCAGGTGAAAATGAGCAAATGTGATCTCCTTAATAATCCCTTCCTTCAACGCCTAGAAGTAGAGTCCTAATAAATTCTCCCTTCTCAGGAAGTTCCAGGATACTGTTAATTTGGCTGTTGTCTTCATCTCTTAAGGTCACTGGGGGACCAATCAGGGGTGCCTCTATGAATCTGGCTGTCCTACTCTTACAGAGTTTGTTAATTTTATTCAGCCAACTGGCGGATTCTGGCTGTCTTCCTTCTGATTGGTTATTCTGGTTGCACTCTTTAGAATAATCTTTATTTCTATGAGGGTATTTATTGAGTCCTGGCTGTGTGCGTGGAGTTTTTTTTATATATATATAATTGAATTAAACTTCTTTTCTTCGTTTTTTTTCATTTATTTCAAGTCATATGGGATGTGTGTTTGTTTTAAGAGGAGGAGTTTCTGGGCATAGTTATGTATTGCCAGGTTGAAAGATCAGTAAAATAGCTATCACTCTACATCTTCTGAGAACTTTTTCTTAAATAACACTTCTGGATTTTGCCAGTTGAGTTGATTTAGATAACATTATCCTGAAAAACAATAAAATCACAAGAAATTACAAGTTGCATTATTTTAGTGTTTAGTGATTTGTATGTTAATACTTTCAAAATTTTTGATTCATTTGTTGTGTATATAGTAACTATTAACCCCAAAATTAGATTGCATGGATCTTTCCATGCTCCAACTGTGTCATATAATAGAGTTGTTTCATATAGGGTGAGATTTCTTGAACGTCTCATTTGTAGGACAAGTTTTATGACATGTAGGCTACTTGTCAGGCTTCCAGAAGGATCTCCAGAGAAGTTCATCTCTGTCCACTTTACTCTTGGTCTGTGCTCCAGTAGATAGGGGGTGGATGGAATAAGAGCTTAAAATTAATGTTTTGGATCACTTGGGATTTTTCTCTTCAGTGCTGCTCAGTGGAGGGTTGGCTATATGGAAAATAGGCAGAATGTTGTTGATGTTGTGAAAAATAGGCCATGCTCTCTACCCTCCCAGAAATGATTTTATCAAACCTGTGTGGCTTAGCTTACATAGACCAAAATATGTACGTTGAAAAATTACAGTTGCATTATTTTTTTTGCTTTCGAGTTTTTTTTTGTTGTTTTGAGACAGAGTCTCGCTTTGTTGCCCAGGCTAGAGTGAGTGCTGTGGTGTTAGCCTAGCTCACAGCAACCTCAAACTCCTGGGCTCAAGTGATCCTTCTGCCTTAGCCTCCCAAGTAGCTGGAACTACAGGCATGAGCCACTATGCCCAGCTAATTTTTTCTATATATATTAGTTGGCCAATTAATTTCTTTCTATTTATAGTAGAGACGGGGTCTTGCTCCTGCTCAGGCTGGTTTTGAACTCCTGACCTCAAGCAATCCACCCGCCTCGGCCTCCCAGAGTGCTAGGATTACAGGCGTGAGCCACCGCGCCTCTTTTGCTTTCTTTAGGAGTACAAAATTATGTTGCCTTTCTTTTTCTTTTTCTTTTTCTTTTTCTTTTTCTTTTTCTTTTTCTTTTTCTTTTTCTTTTTCCTTTCTTC
>VSMD01101465.1:0-10796 GCA_008750895.1 Mirza zaza | reverse complement strand
ACAGAGTCTCATTTTATTGCCCAGGCTAGAGTGAGTGCCGTGGCATCAGCCTAGCTCACAGCAACCTCAAACTCCTGGGCTCAAGCGATCCTGCTGCCTCAGCCTCCCAAGTAGCTGGGACTACAGGCATGCACCACCATGCCCGGCTAATTTTTTTTCTATATATATTAGTTGGCCAATTAATTTCTTTCTATTTATAGTAGAGATGGGGTCTCGCTCTTGCTCAGGCTGGTCTCGAACTCCTGAGCTCAAATGATCCGCCCACCTCGGCCTCCCAGAGAGCTAGGATTACAGGCTTGAGCCACCGCGCCCGGCCCAGCGCTAAGTTATTTTCTCCGGGGAAAATATCTATCTAGTTTTACGCAGTTGCCATAGGCCAAAATTTTGGTCACAGAGTAGCTTTTAAAAATACTTATGAAAAGTAGCCCTTAATTTAGAACAACATAAACCTGTGTTCCTTGCACCACCTGCAGCTAAAAAATCTTGAGGGCTTCTCAAAAATGCAGATTCCAGGCTAGTTGCAATGGCATATGCCTATTGTCCCCGCTACTCAGGAGGCTGCAGTGCACTGTGATCTATGATTGCACTTATGAATAGCCACTGCACTCCAGCCTGGGCAACACAGCGAGACTCTATCTCTAGGTGAATCTAGTGCACTTCAGAATTTGCTAGCCATTGCTTTGTTCATTGGTAAGATTACTATTATTATTATTATTTTTTTTTTTGAGACAGGGTCTAGCTCTGTTGCCCAGGCTAGAGTACTGTGGCATCAGCCTAGCTCATAGCAACTTCAAAATCCTGGGCTCAAGGGATCCTCCTGTCTCAGCCTCCTGGGTAGCTGGGACAACAGGCATGAGCCACCATGTCAGCCCACTAGTAAGATTATGGCCAAAATTCCTAACATGATTTCATGAAGATCAGAACAACAAAACAAAGATCTCTGAAAGTGAATGATTTAAATCGCTGGCATTTCTGAATCCCATCTTAATACTTGCTAATTTTGGATTCCAAGTCAGTGTATTTATGCTTAACAATTTCCGCTATTGGATGCATATTATTCATCGCTCTCCCCCATGAAAGTTCCAAGTTCATGGTTTTGAAAATACTGATGAGTTTAGGTTTAGCTTGTAGGTATAATTATGTTTTTTTCCTTCTAGCTACAGAAGTTTACTGTTGTATCTCTATCTGCTTAGATTCTATCATGCATGCATCACTGAGTCTTCTAGAATCATATAAAACTAGACTTTACTTATGAGAAGATGTTGAGTAATAAGGCAGGTTGAAAAAATTAAGTTGCCATTTTCCAACTTTGTAAATAGAGATATATAATGGGAGACTGGAGCAAAGGACCCACAAATCATCATCAGGCTTGTGTGTTAGGGTTGGCCCCCATCCCCTACATATATCTCTAAGTTTATGTTCATTTTTAAAATTTAAAAATGATAATAAACACACACCTTAAAATGTTAACTCAGTTTAAAATATAATCATTAGCATGATTTTAACTTACTGGTAAATCAACTTTAAAAGCATATATTAAGAAAAATTTATTTATAGGCCTGAAATTCTAATATAATTATTTTAATTTTTCCATTTCCCTTCTAAACTTTACTCATGGGCATACATGCATGATTTTAACACAGCTGTAATTATAGTCTATCTACAAATTTGAGTTTTACTTTTTCTACTTTGCATTATTTTATAAATATGTTCACACATTTCTGCATATCATAAGAATTACTTTAATGGCTATTTGTTTTAAAAATTAAGTTGATATACTGTCCTTTATTCATTCCTGTATGTATGAACATTTCTGTTGTATAAAATTTTAAGTTATTACAGGTAACAGACTTATCTCTGTTTTCGAAGCTTTTTTTTCTTTTAAAAGTTATTTATTTAGAATAAATTCCTAGCAATGGTTTTACTAGTTCAAAGAACATGAACATTTTTACACTCTTAATATTATACGTAACATATTTCCCCGTTGCTCTTCAAAAAAATTATTACCACAGCTATGTGAAAAAGGACTGGATTCCTAAAAAGGCTGAGAAGTGGATTCCTAAAAAGGTTTGATCATTTCACTTTATTTTTGTTACTTTACCAGGTATATTAGTATTTTAATTTTGATTCCTTTATTATGATTAATAATTTTTAAATTATCAATATGCCAGGAACCATTTTAAGGAGTTTATGTATAAAATTATGTTTCACTATAAGAATAATTTAAATAAATCCTCAATGTATTAAAGTATAAAACCCCACCTTCTATATATTAGATATCATAAAATAAACTTTTAAATTTCCAGAAAAGAAGTGACTTCATTTCATATAAGTGGAAAGGCACAGAAAATTTAGCTATGAATGAAAAGACTATTCTATAGTCTAGATTTTTCAGTATATTTGATTTTTGTACATAAAAAAATTTATTCAAATAAATAATAGCTTCTTTTATCATTGAGAAAAAATTTTTTTTCAGGATTAGAAAGTTCATTTAACCTATATCTTCTTTCTTTAAAAATTACTGTATAGAACTTAAAAAGTTCCCTGAAGGAACTAGGATGATAAAATGCAAAATGATACTACTAATAATACTTTAAAAGTAATTTTAAAAAATCATTCAGTAAATGACCTACCTGAGCGCACCAAGCACATCAAACTGAAGAACAAATACAATTTCAGCATGTGGAAACTGGACAGAATGTGTGTCACATTCACAAGAAGAATGATTTACTTCGCCGAGCCTTAAGAGTTTCCACCGTGCACAGCGAGCTGTAACAACTAATCCAGAGGTGTGGTGACAACAGGAAGTTCCCTAGGGACTGACTGCAGGCAGTCTCAACCCTTTCAGGATCTTTGACTCCTCCTCTTCTCAATAAAAGGTCAGTCACTGTCTACCTTACACAATTTTATGCATATCTTAGTATTACAGTTTGTATTTGCAGAATGACGAGTTCAAAATAGTTTCATTCTTTGTGGGCGTTTTATTAGTTGTTTGGCTTGGTGTGTTGAAATCAAGTGTGATTTGAGATCTTTTCCTTCCTTGTTCTTGTGAATGAAATAACAAATCCAGTTAGTATTCTGTTGGCCTGTGTATACAAAACCACCTTTTATGTTAATTAATTCTTCATAGGGCAGTCTTCAGATTTTATTAAGAACATTTTATCTATATTTGCCAAAATATATCTACGCTTCAGATCAAAGGAAACTTTTTTGGTATTATATATTTGTATTTTTATTTCTTCCTGTCCAGAATTCCTACCTAACAGTTCTTTTTTTAAAGGAAAAGTAAATGCAAAAACTTAAATAGAGAACTATGCCAGAATCTATCCACCTCACAAGTTTAGTTTAGTTAGAAATAACTAAACTTGTGATGCATAGCTACAAGGTAATTTAATTCTGTTTTGGTAAAAGAGAGTGCTTGTAACACTTAGGCTTCTGGTGGCCTGATGAGTTTAAAAATAAACTAATAAATAAATACACAAACAATTTAAGAATCTATTTTCGGGGTAGCCTCCATGGCTCACTCCTGTAACCCTAGCACATTGGAAGGCTGAGGCAGGAGGATCAATCACTCCATCCCAAGAGCTGGAGACCAGCCTGAGCAACATGTCTCTACAAAAAACAGAAAAATTCGGCCAGGCGAGGTGACTTATGCCTGTAATCTTAGCACTCTGGGAGGACAAAGCAGGAGGATCGCTTAAACTCAGGAGTTTGAGACCAGCCTGAGCAAGAGCAAGACCTGTCTCTACTAAAAATAGAAAAACTAGCAGGGCATCGTGGTGAGCGCCTGTAGTCCCAGCTACCCAGGAGGCTGAGGCAGGAGGATCAATTGAGCCCAGGAGTTTGAGGTTGCTGTGAGTAGGGTGATGCCATGGCACTCTAGCCTAGGCAACAGAGTGAGACCCTGTCTCAAAAAAAAAAAACAGTTTTTTCATTTAAAGCATCAGGCAAAAGCCATCAGTCACTTAGCACTGTTTACCTAAAGTATATGTTTTTGAAGTAATAGGTACGGTGCTAACTAAGGACTTTAGCTATAATATCTCACTTAATCCATATAACAGCCCCGTTAGAGGTATGACTTTATTATCTTCATTTTCCAATTAAGAAAACAGATTTAGAGAACTTAAATGCTCTGCTTCATGCTGCAGGACTAGTGTGGAAGATGTGGAATTTGAATTCAGGTTAGTGGACCAGCACTAGGTTAGTTATACGTAGTAATTATTGTTCTTACCTAACTGGTTACAGGATCTGTACCTTCCCCTCCCATCGGAAGGCAAGCTGTGGAGGACAGGGACCCAGGTGGGATTTTATGAATGGAGAGCACCTTAGAGCCTTAATGTTTCAGGTGAGAGACTACTCAGCACGTTAATCTGTTTCTGTTTTTGTCTTCTGCTGGGAGAAATAATTTTTTTTTTTGAGACAGAATCTCACTTTGTTGCCCAGGCTAGAGTGGCGTCAGCCTAGCTCACAGCAACGTCAAACTCCACAGCAACCTCAAACTCCTGGGCTCAAGCGATCCTCCTGCCTCAGCCTCCCGAGTAGCTGGGACTACAGGCATGCACCACCATGCCTGGCTAATTTTTTCTATATGTATTAGTTGGCCAATTAATTTGTTTCTATTTATAGTAGAGACAGGGTCTCACTCTTGCTCAGGCTGGTTTCGAACTCCCGACCTCGAGCAATCTGCCCGCCTCAGCCTCCCAGAGTGCTAGGATTACAGGCGTGAGCCACCACGCCTGGCCTGGGAGAAATAAATTAAGGAAATGTAAATAAGAAAACTAAGTAGATGAACTGGTCAGCTTGTCTATTTTTTCACTTGTTGTAAGCTTTACTAATTTCAGAACAAATGGAGAATGGTTTCACTTTTCTCTTAAGAACCTGTTAGGAAATGCATTGCTCCCTGTTAGGTCAATGTACTTGCCTGATAAATATTTGTTGAGTTCCTATCCATTTTAAGTACCATGCCAAGTGCTTATCTAGACAGAACCAATGTACATTTTCTTGGAAACTAGCCAACTATAGGAATAAGAATAATTTCTTTTTCTTTTTTCTTTTCTTTTTTTTTTTTGAGACAGAGTCTTGCTCTGATGCCCAGGCTAGAGTGCAGTGGTGTCAGCCTAGCTCACAGCAACCTCAAACTCCTGGGCTCAAGCAATCCTGCTGCCTCATCAGCCTCCTGGGTAGCTGGGACTATAGGCAGGTGCCACCATGCCCAGCTAATTTTTTTTTTCTATTTTTAGTTGCCCATCTAATTTCTACTTTTTCTTTTAGTAGAGACAGGATCTCCCTCCTGCTCAGGCTGGTCTCGAACTCCTGACCTCAAGCAATCCTCCCACACGTCCTTCCAGAGTGCTAGGATTACAGGCGTGAGCCACCACTATGCCAGGGCAAGAATAATTTCTGTTGGGAAGCCTATTTGTGTTACTGTTAATGATTTTCTTGCTGGTAGGTACAAAAGATCCTCTAATTTCCTGTGTGCTCCTTCAGGCATTCAGAACAGCACAAAAAAATCAATGGGAGAACCTGTCCCTTCTTTTGGAGGTTAGTGAGAAATATCAAATATATATATATATATATATATAAAACATTCCTAGGGGCCGGGCGCAGTGGCTCACGCCTGTGGGAGGCCAAGGCAGGCGGATTGCTTGAGGTCAGGAGTTCGAAACCAGCCTGAGCAAAAGTAAGACCCTGTCTCTACTATAAATAGAAAGAAATTAATTGGCCAACTAATATATATAGAAAAAATTAGCCGGGCATGGTGGCGCATGCCTGTAGTCCCAGCCACTCGGGAGGCTGAGGCAGTCGGCTGATTGCTTGAGCCCAGGAGTTTGAGGTTGCTGTGAGCTAGGCTGACGCCACGGTACTCACTCTAGCCTGGGCAACAAAGCGAGACTCTGTCTCAAAAAAAAATTAAAAAAACAAAAAAACAAAAACATTCCTAGGAACAAGGGAGAGCTGAGGAAGATGGAGAGGAGAGGAGGAGAATGGGTGTGACTGTAAAGGAATCTTATATGATGAAACAGTTATGTATCTAATTGTGGTGGTGGCTACAGGAACTACACAGATGTTAAGTTTGCATAGAACTATATAACAGTACATGTAAAACTGGTAAAATCTAAATGAGTCTGTGGATTATACAGAAAATGTCAATTTTCTGGTTTTGATAGTGCACTATAGTTATATAAGATGTTAACAATTGGAGAATACTGAGTGAGGGTACACAGGGCCCATATTTTTTTTTAAGAGATGGGGCCCTGCTGTGTTGCCCAGGCTGGACTCAAACTCCTGGGCTCAACTGATCCTACCGCCTCAGCCTCCTGAGTAGCTGAGACTACAAGTGCATGCCACTGCACCTGGCTTATTTTTGTAACTTCCTGTGAACCAATAATTATTCAAAATAAAAGTTTTTTTTTTAAATTCCAAAGATGAGTCAACTCTTATAATCATTAGAAAGAACATTTATTCAAGAGTGTTCTGAGGAAAACCATTTCTTCATTTCCAATTAGCTAATCAAGATTTGCTCAATCCTATGATCCTGATAAATGATCACAACTCAAGAAATGTCACAATTTTCCTCATTTCCAACCTAGTATTGTGTAGTGGCTTTTTCTCTTTTTTTTGAGATAGGATCTCACTCTGTAACCCAGGTTGGAGTGCACTGGCATTATCACAGCTCACTGCAGCCTTGAACTTCCTAGCCTCTGGAGTAGCTGGGACTATAGGCACACACCATTGTGCCTAATTTCTTCATTTTTTGTAGAAATGGGGATCTTGCTATGCTGCTGGGCTGGTCTCAAACTCCTGGGCTCAAGTGATCCTTCTGCCTCAGCCTCCCAAAGTGCTGGGATTACAGGTGAGAGCCACCATGCCTGGCCTTCTTAAAATGTTTTTTTAAACCTAGAAATCACTTGCTACAGAGAGCAGAGTAAAAAGTCCAGGCAAGCTTCCAAATGTGTGGACAGGAAAAACAGGTATGAAGTATCATAGAACTGAGGGGAGGAGGTTTTATAACTCTCATTGGTTTCAACAGCCAGGAAAGGTGACCTATGTCCCCACCCACCCTAGTCTAGGGCTCCACGTTGGTATATGACTCATTGTAACACCTTTTTCTCTTCCCATCCACATCAGTGACCCTGCCACTTCTCACTTACAGTCCAGGTATGGAAAAATAAGTCTATTTCCTTGATTTATAACCTACAAAGAGATTAGGGTAACTTTCTCCAAATCCATATACTCATTTCATTTCTTCATTCCTTCATTTACCGAACATTTCTTGAGCTCCCGGTAAAAGAAGAAGGAAAACATAGGGCATGACTCCTTCCATCAGAGAGACAGACACATTAAGGATGATGATGATGACAATAATAATACTAATATTGTGACATGGATACAAATTCTATGCGAGAAGAGTAGGGGAAGAAAGGACAAGCTGGGAATCCCGGCATTTGTGAACTAAAATAAAATCTTAAGGCTCACCCACCACCGGCAGACTAAATGGACCCCCTTGTGGCCAAAGGTATATTCTAAAACTACCGTGTTTGCCCAAAAATAAGACCTACCCATAAAATAAGCCCTAGCAGGATTTCTAAGCATTGTCACAATATAAGCCCTACCTTGAAAATAAGACCCAGTGATGGGCATGTCTATGCAGTGTATCTGCACAACCCATGCATTTAGTCATGGAGCGGCCCTTCTCATCTGCTCCATCGTGACAGCTACTATCCCAGAGGTGACCAGAAAGGTGCAGGCAGCCCCACCAACAAGGTCGGCTTCCCCTGTCAGGTCTTGGCCAATGGTTCTAAAGGAAATAGAGTCGCAAGAAATTCAGGATGGAATTCAGAGTTTGGAGAGTTATGATGATGTTCCAGAAGATGACTTAACTGTATTTGAATAAATGTAGATTGTCGTACCGTACTTAAAAAAAAAAACACATCCCCTGAAAATAAGCCCTAGGGTGTCTTCTTGAGGAAAAATAAATATAAGACCCTGTCTTATTTTGGGGGAAACACGTTAAATTGCCTGCCCGGAGGAGGGAGGTCAGACAAGCCTCATCAGATCCCCATCCCTTCTTGGGGATGTCCTTTGTAAACTATTAACAGGTTTAAGGGTATGCAAGACAAACCTGCAGGTCCTCAATTTACACAACAAATATACACCTGGTAAGCTTGTCTCTGATAAACAGCCCTTTATCTTAAAACATTCCCCCCCTTGGAGATGTCCCGCCTTTTGGGGCCAAACCAATGTATGTCTCCCATATACTGATTTATGACTTTATCTGTAACCCCTGACTCCCTGAAATGTATAAAACCAAACTGTAACCTAACCATAGCAAGTCTACTTGCTCAAGGCTTCTTGGACATGGCTCTGGGTCATGGTCCTCAAATTTGGCTCAGAGTAAATCTCTTTAAAATTATTTTACAGAGTATGGCCTTTTTGTTTTTTTTCTCGAGACAGAGTCTCACTTTGTTGCCCAGGCTAGAGTGACTGCCATGGCGTCAGCCTAGCTCACAGCAACCTCAAACTCCTGGGCTCAAGGAGTCCTGCTGCCTCAGCCTCCCAAGTAGCTGGGACTACAGGCATGTGCCACCATGCCCGGCTAATTTTTTCTATGTATATTAGTTGGCCAATTAATTTGTTTCTATGTATAGTAGAATGAGGTCTCTCTCTTGCTCAGGCTGGTTTCGAACTCCTGACCTCGAGGGATCCGCCTCGGCCTCCCAGAGTGCTAGGATTACAGGCGTGAGCCACCGCGCCCAGCCCAGAGTTTGGCTTTTTTTTTTCGTTGACACTTTGGAAAAGCTTCACAGAGAAGGTTCACAGAGAAGGTGCACTTTCATCTGAGTTCCAAAGAGTAGGCAGGAGTTTGTGAGTGAAGAAGGTGGGGAAGGATATTCCAGGCAGAGAGAAAAGACTTGGAGGTAGGCAAGAAGTGTGGCTTCAGAGTTGGGTATGTGTGATTAGGGAAATGATAAAGTAATTTGAAGACAGGCTGTGAAGAACTTTGTATGCTATGCTTAGGATACTGGATTTTATCTTTAAGGTAGTGGGAACCCAACCTTTTTCACATTAACTTATTTAAAAGTTAGTATGTTATTATAAAATAATACAAATGAATATGCTATAATAATAATACATAATCTATACTAGACTATATAATATAAAGATAATATCTCTGTATATTAACTTATTAATATTATGCAAATAAAAAACCTTTTTGATAGTTTATTACAGAATGAGAAGCAAAAACATCTGCATACTGCTTTTCTGGGTTAAGAAGTCTTTTTCATGGCGTAGAGCTAATTTGTTTCAGATAATTTGACTTCCTTACAAACAATGTATCAAACAAAATGCAAGTCCAGTGTTTTACAATAACTGCTGGTTTTCAGAGTACTGGGCAGAACATTTTAACAAGAGATTGCTCTGACAAGGCCAGTGTGCACACTGGCAAGACAGAAGCAAAATACTTTTTCTTTCTAAAAGTTCTATTACAAAAAAAAAAAAGAAGAAACAAAAATTTGGGAGGAATAGCCAATATTTAAATAATTGTCTGTTGGTACTATATATTTTAGATTTACTTGTATCTTAAATTGTTATTTTAAAATATTGTCCTTAGAGACAGACTTCTGCTTTTATTTTTAGTTAACTGTCTTCCCAAGCATTGGTAATGGGATCCTTCTTTAGATAATTATTCTCTAAAGCATGCATACAGAGTTGTAACTGGTGTGAGAAGCAACTCAGTGGAAAAATCCTGTAATTTGGAAGGTCGATCCTTGTAACTTCCGAGTTGGAACCATCATGAACCATCTGAGGGGTTCATGGCTGTCTTACTCCAGTAGGGCATTTCTCACATGACATCCCCCTCTGGTGACATCCCCCTCTTCTGGCTGCTCCTGAGGTTCAGCTGTTCCCAGGGATAGATACTAGTCTCTCTTTTCAAGGTTTTCTCTAGGGCAATCCAAAGTTAATTTTATGGCCTATATTTTAAGTCAGATCATCCTAAACAAACATCACAAGTTTGATGACGATCAATCCAACCATTTTTGGTGATTCACTAAAAGAAAAAGACAGACTTAATTTATAAATTTACCTTTATTAATAATTAAGAACAACAATATAAATTTACCTTGCTTAACAATAAAAGACAGCACCAAACAAAAGACAACAAAAGAGAGATCACTCTGCAAACAGCATAGAAGAGAGAAAGGGTAGAAGGGGAGGCGGCTATGGCAATGGTGTGAGAAAATGATCAGACCCTAAAGGACAGTAGTTCTGATAGGGTTAGAGAGGGAGGCCCAGATCTGTGAAAGACCTGGCTGGTGCAAGAACTGATTAGATAGGAGAAGGAAAGAGAAACATTGAGCACTTAGCTGTGATGGGCAAAGAATAGGCCTTTCACATACACAAACACATTTAATCTGTCCACAGATCTGAGAGGCAGGTTTTTTTTTTTTTTTTTTTTTTGAGACAGAGTCTCACTTTATTGCCCAGGCTAGAGTGAGTGCCGGTGGCATCAGCCTAGCTCACAGCAACCTCAAACTCCTGGGCTCAAGCAATCCTGCTGCCTCAGCCTCCCAAGTAGCTGGGACTACAGGCATGTGCCACCATGCCCGGCGAATTTTTTTCTATATATATTAGTTGGCCAATTAATTTCTTTCTATTTATAGTAGAGATGGGGTCTCGCTCTTGCTCAGGCTGGTCTTGAACTCCTGAGCTCAAAGGATCCGCCCACCTCGGCCTCCCAGAAAGCTAGGATTACAGGCTTGAGCCACCGGAGAGGCAGGTTTTATTAACCCCAT
>VSMD01101464.1:0-64209 GCA_008750895.1 Mirza zaza | reverse complement strand
AGAGAGAGAGAGAGAGAGAGAGAGAGAGAGAGAGAGTCGATAAATTTTACTTTACTGCTGAAGTGTATATAAAAGTTATACACATTACCCTTAAAATGTCATAGTCTTTTAAAAAAATATTTGTCTTAAATTCTTCTAGGAAACAATCTAGCAAAGAAATACAGTGGTAACTTATTTAGTTATTTAGTTGTCAAATACTATTGTAGAGACATTGGAAAACATAAACTCAGTTTCTCCTATTGTCTACTCATCACAAAACACAGAACGCTTATGTGACTTCCGGTCACAAAAATGTGTGAGGATTTCTTTCTACCAGTAAACAATCAGTCAGTTCTGCAGTGGACTCTAGCTGAGTGTGCTCCAATTCAACTCTGATGCTGTCTACTTGGAATCTATCTCATCAGATTCTACAGGTTGAAGGTTCAGTCACCTCAGTCCCACAAGACTGCCCCTCACTTACAATGCCAATGGAAAGCCCCAGGTTTTTTCTTTTTTTCTCTTTTTAACTTTGCTTCTGACTGAGTAGCTATAAATCAGGGTCCCATGAAGCCCTCTTTAGGTTCAACTAATTTGCTAGAGTAGCTCACAGAACTCAGGAAAACACTTTACTTACATTTTCCTGTTTATTATAAAAGATATTACAAAGGGTATAGATGAAGAAATGCATAAGATGCATAAGATGAAGAGATGCATAGAGGCATGGAGTCTCCATATCTTCTCCTGGCACCCCAGCCTTCAGGGACCTACAAGTGTTCAGCAATCAGGAGGCTTCCTAAATCCAATACTTTTAACATTTTATGGTGGCTTCATTTTACAGGCACAGATGATTAAATCACTGGCCATTGGTGATCAACTTAATCTTCAGCCCTCTTCTTACCTCCCTAGAGGTTGGAGGTGGGGCTGAAAGTCCCAACCCTCTAATCATGTCTTGGTCTTTCCAGTGACTCAATCCTCATCTCAAAGCTACCTACAGCCTGCCAGCCATCAGTCAACTCAGAGCATACAAAAAGACACATCACTTTGCAGATACCAAGGATTTTAAGAGTTGTATGCCAGAAATAAGAGACAACAATCACACATATATTTCACAATATTATAACTATTTATTAAATAACCATGTTTCCCTTCACTGATTTGAAATGCTATTATTATCTTATGCTATTAATACATTTCTACTTAACTTGCAATTCAAGATTTATTGTTTGTTCTATCTGTCTTTTAAAGACACAATATTTTAATGACTGCAAATGTATACACATTTTTATATTTTGCTAAGGCACACGGGCTCCCCATGCCTATCATTATTCAGATTTGTCAAAATTATGTTGGACATTCTCATCAATTTACTCTTATAAATTAACTTAATAAATTATTTTGTCAAGTTCCCTCCAAAATTCCTCAAGAGAGAGATTTCCTACACAATTCATGTTAATAGAGAGAATTGATATCTTTAAATATTGAGACTTCTTGTCAAGAAAGATGGATGTCATTTCACTAACTCATCTTTTATTTTCTTTCTTAGTAGAGTTATCTATTATTAATAATATGCTTTTTGAAAGTTTTAAAATTTTATTTCAATTAGGATAATTTTGTCCAATATTTAATTTTAAGAAAGATTTATAATTTTACATCCATCTTACTAATATTTCTATGTTTTTTAAAATTTTTCAACTAAATCTTTTAGATTTTTAATTAGGCCATTCTGTCATTTAAAAATAATGATATTTTTATATCTGATATATTATATCAGATATTTTTACATATGATACATTTTTAAAAACTAATATATTATTTTTCTTCTTTATTTGTATGACTATCACTTCCTGAATAATGTTGAATAATAGATAGTGGACATCTTTGTTGTGTTTATTCCTTTAATGTGTATGCTTCTTGTATTTTAGTTTTCAAAATATCAGGGATTGTTGGTTTCCTATTGAAATCTTTTTCTGTTAAATATCTAGCCTTAGTATACTATGAGTTTCTGTCAGAAATGAATATCAAAAGCGTTTTTTTTTTATTTCAGCATATTATGGGGGTACAAATGTTTAGGTTACATGTATTGCCTTTGCCCCACCTGAGTCAGAACTTCATGTGTGTCCATCCCCCAGATGGTATGCACAGCACCCATTAGGTGTGAATATACCCCTCCCCTCTTACCCCCTCCCACCTGCCTGACACCTGATAAATGTTACCACTATATGTGCACTTAAGTGTTGATCAGTTAATACTAATTTGATGGTGAATACATGTGGTTCTTGTTTTTCCATTCTTGTGATACTTCACTTAGTAGAATGGGCTCCAGCTCTATCCAGGAAAATACAAAAGGTGCTAGATCACCATTGTTTTTTTGTGGCTGAATAGAAGTCCAAAGTATACATATACCACATTTTATTAATCCACTTATATATTGATGGGCACTTGGGTTGTTTCTTCATCTTTGCAATTGTGAATTGTGCTGCTACAAACATTCTAGTGCAAATGTTTTTTTTTTTTTTTTTTGGTGTTGTTGCTGTTGTTGTTTTTATGGAATGTCTTTTTTTCCTTTGGTTAGATGCCCAGCAATGGGGTTGCTGGATCAAATGGTAGTTTTACTTGTGGCTCTTTGAGGTATCTCCATATTACTTTCCACAGACGTTGTACTAGTTTACAGTCCCACCAGCAGTGTATAAGTGTTTTATATTTCCACATCCATGCCAATATTTATTGTTTTGAGACATTTTATAAAAGCCATTCTCACTAGAGTTAAGTGATATCTCATTGTGATTTTGATTTGCATTTCCCTGATGATTAGAGATGCTGAACATTTTTTTTATATTTGTTGACCATTAGTCTATCTTCTTCTGAAAAGTTAATGTTTATGTCCTTTGTACACTTTTTAATGGGGTTGTTTGATTTTTCTTGTTGATTTTCCTGAGTTCTATATAGCTTCTAGTTATCAGCTCTTTGTCTGATGTATACCATACAAATATTTTCTGCCATTCTGCAGGTTGGTTGTTCTCACAATAGTTTCCTTGGCTGTGCAGAAGTAATTTAATTTAGTCAGGTTCCATTTATTTATTTTTGTTTTTGCTGTGATTGCCCTTGGGGTCTTCTTCATAATTCTTTGCCTAGGCTAATGTCTATAAGAGTTTTTCCAACATTTTCTTCTAGAATTGTTATAGTTTCATGCCTTATGTTTAAGTCTGTTATCCACAAGTCTGTTATTGATTTTTGTGAGAGGTGAAAGGTGCAGATCCTCTTTCATTCTTTCATATGTGGCTATCCAATTTTCCCAGCACCATTTACTAAATAAGGATTCTTTTTCCCAGTGTATGTTTTTGTCTGCTTTGTCAAAGATGAGATGACTACATGAGGATGATTTTATATCTGGGTTCTCAGTTCTGTTCCATTGGTCTGTGTCTCTGTTCTTGTCCTATTACCATGCTGTTTTAGTCACTATAGCCTTGTAGTATAGTTTGAAGTCTGTAAATTGATGCCTCCCAATTTGTTAATTAGCTTAAGATTGCTTTTGCTATATGGGGTCTTCTTTGGTTCCATTCGAAGAATAGAATTATTTTTTCTAGTCTGTGAAAAATGATGTTGGCATTTTAATTGGGATTTCATTGAATCTGTAGATCACTTTGGGTAGTATAGGTATTTTAACAATGTTAATTCTGCCAACCCATGCACATGATATGGTTTTCCACCGGTTTATGATCTCTGCTATTTCTTTCCTCAGTGGTTCATAGGTATCCCTGTAGAGGTCATTTACCTCCTTAGTTAAATATATTCCGAGGTATTTTATTTTTTTGTTGC
This sequence comes from Mirza zaza, assembly GCA_008750895.1. Classification (NCBI taxonomy): domain Eukaryota; kingdom Metazoa; phylum Chordata; class Mammalia; order Primates; family Cheirogaleidae; genus Mirza; species Mirza zaza. Next base: position 60,414 of record VSMD01101464.1, on the reverse strand, counting down.
CATTGTGAGGGGTATTGAGGCTTTGATTTCATTCTCAATTTGACTGTTGTTGGTGTATAGAAATGGTACTGATTTCTGTCCATTGATTTTGTAACCTTAGACTTTGCTGAATTTGTTTATCAATTCCAGTAGTCTCATGGAAGAATCTTTGGAGTTTTACCATTTGAAATCATTATAAGTTGGTCATATTATATTATCATTATTATAAGGTGATCATTCTGATTTAATTAGAATATTTCCTAATGTATTTGAATTTCAGAAATAAATCTAATTGTTTAAAATATGTTAGCTTCGTTTAACATCCTACTGGCTTCAATTTTGCTGCATTTATTCAGATTGTTTTATTTTATTAGAATGTAAGTTTCTTAAGGACTGGGACTTATCACCCAATCTCTAGCACAATTTATTTTACCTTGTAGACATTCAATAATTATTATTAATGAATGGGGAACTATTTGGCTTTAAGTGATGTTGGTCTTTGTAGTTTCTCTCACTGTTAAATTATATCATTCTACTAAAGGCATTTAAGAAACATTCCTGACTGTGGCAGGTTGAATTGACATAGATGATTTAACTACTCTATATTTTGCTACAAAAATGAAAAATTATAGAGAGAGAGAGGAAGGAAGGAAGGAAGGAAGGAAGGAAGGAAGGAAGGAAGGAAGGAAGGAAGGAAGGAAGGAAGGAAGGAAGAGAGAGAAAGAATCTCTAGTTCCAAGAATAAGATAAATTAAATCTAGTGTGGTAAGACTGGGTATAGGTTATCTCATAGGTATTTTAATCACAGATAGAGATCTTAGCAGCTGAGGACTGGGTCCTAATGCTTCTTGATATTAAGAGATACGGTCTCAGGCCAATGGGAAGACAGATAGGGAGCCAACACTTACCCATCTCTGTAAGCTAGGAGCATACAAAAGGTACCTCTTCTGTTTAGAAGTAAGGATGAGGTAAGGAGGCTGTCCTGTATCTAGAGCCTTGGGTGTGAGGTCTAAATTTGTGATGCCTTTGTGCTTTAGCTACTACTAAAGTAATTAATATTTTAAACTCATCCAGGGCCACTGCAAGCTCATGGGTCAAGCACAAGCAGAGTGCCCATAAGTCATCATTTCACACCTCAGGGCCTGCTAATTCCCACAGGAAAAGCAAATCAACAACATCAAAATAAAGATCTAAAGATCATGAGCTCACAAGAGAAAAGCTACAAATTGCATAAGAAACAAATTATAAGGTGGAATCAGCAGATGCTACAAACAGGATAATTAGCATGTGACAAACTTCATATTACAGAAAAGTCTGAGACTAGAAAATAATTATGATTAAAAATAGAAAAATAAGGGAATTGAAACTATAATGAAGAACAGGACATTTTTAAGAAAGTAAAAGGTGGATGTATATAATGGCCTCAGACCATTTCTAGAAATGGAAAAGAGACTTGTTGACTTGGTTGGGGCCTAGAAAATGATACCCCAAGGTATGGCACTTTGGCATGTTGAGCATTTTGACCTGAAAGAGGCTGAAAGTCCAGGAAGCAGCCTCAGAAGCAAAGTCTCTCTGACCTTCCCCTGCATTCCTATCTCCCACCTGCCCTCTCCCCCAAGGCAAGCCACAGAAATGAGAATTCCTCTTCCTCAGGACAGGTAATAGAAACAAGAACCCCTCTCTCCAAAGCTAGCCATAAAACTTAGAAATATTACTCTAACCTTCCCTTATTTTTCTGTGTAAGAGTTGGCCATAAAGAAATTCTCTGATCTAACTTGCTTCATAGTAGATCGTAAGATTCTCATTCCAGGAGGAGTCCTGCTCTAAACCTGGGAAGAAGGGATAGTATACACAGAGGCTGAGAAGAATCTGAACAAACAGGACTTGCTGGGATTTCCCTCTCAATCTATTACTATTCAGTTATACTCTTTTTGTCCAAACACACTTCTGCATGGCTGCCCATACTTCATTGAACCTGAGCATAAAAATGAACAGTTTTCCTTGGGTCTTTGAGTCTTCATTTCAGAAGGCTCCCTACCATGTCATGTAAAACTTAAATTAGATGGACTGGTCATGCTTTTCTCTTGTTAACCTGTCTTTTGTAATAGGAGTGTCAGCCATGACCCTCATGGTGGGGAGGAAAGGCATCACATCTTTTTTGCCCTTCGAGTTCTGGCACCCAACTTGGCACAGCTGAGTCATCTGACTCACTCTGGAGCCTGCAGACAAGATCCTGAGACAACTGACAAAAAGCCAACAAGAACAACAACAAAAAAAGCAAGAATTTTTTTTCAAGGTCAGGTCTCCCAAATCTTTGCTTGTAATACCCAGTTGAGAATAGAAGGTAAAAATTTCTCTTTATTCCTTCTCTTCTGAATTCAGATTAACAGGAGTAAAGCATTCGTATGAACTAGTTCTTGTGTTTTAAAAACATATATGTGATTTCTGAATATAGGGTGTACATTGTGATATTGATCTATTTGATTTTTTGGGTAATTTTTCAGGAAGAATTTATGGGCAATATGATAAATAATTCTTTATATATCTAAAAACGTGTGTATGCATACCTGTGTGCACTCAAGTGAATGCTAATTAGTAAGTAAATAAAATTTTGGGGAATCAACCTTTTATCCCAAAAAAGCCATTTGTACCACGTGTAGCTGAGAGTGCTGTGTTTGTATCAAGACTCATATCAATTCCTCCTGAGCAAACCTTTCTAAACTTTCTGGGCAGTTAACTGTGGCCATGTAACTAAGATCTGAGTGTGGAATGTAGATAAAAGTGATAGATGTCACATCCACACCAGCTTCCCCAAAACATCATGAGCTTCTCTTCCATCTCTCTTTCTCCTTCTTCTGACCTTGAAAGGAGACTCAATAGCTGGAGGAAGATGAAACCCCAAAGAGTAGCCTATTGGATTTCATATAAGCAAGAAGTACTTTAACATATAGTAACATACATATATACATATATACACACTACTTTACTTTGACCGTACTTTGACTGTGGTCAGCCACTGAGATGTGGAGTTCTTAACAGCATCTTGTTATTCGCCATAACTGATCTAAGATAGTTTTTAGGATTATAGTGTTTTACAGGTTTTGTGCTAATGTTATTTTTTCCATTTATAATAACCATCTTTTAAAATTTAGATGCTTGTTGAATTTTTACATTATCCTTGAAACTTGGGCTATGTGTACATATACGCTTTCCATTAATTCTACCCTGCACTCACTGAACTCTTTCCACATGGAGACTTAGGTTCTTGTAGGCAAAAGATATCCACAACCCCATATTTCATACCTCTGAATATTTTGCCTCTTATGGCAAAAGGGACTTTGCAGGTGTGATTAAGTTAAGGACTTTGACATGGGGGATAGATTTATTCATGTTGGTCCAATCTAATCACAATGTATCTTAAAATTGGGGAAGAGATGTGACAAAAGAAGCAGGGGCAGAGAGATGTAAAGCTGGATTTGAAGATGGAGGAAGGGGCCAAGAGCCAAGGAATGTGAGTAGCCTCCAGAAACTGGAAAAGTCAATGAAACATATTGTCCCTCAGAGCCTCTAGAAGAAAATGCAGCCCTGACACCACCTTGATTTAGCCCAGTGAGATTCATGTTGGACTTCCAACCTATTGAGCCATAAGATAATAAATTTATGTAGTTGTTGAACCTCTAAGTTTGTGGTAATTTGTTTTAGTAGCAGTTGAAAAATAATACACAAGTCTTCTCTCATCTCAGGAAATTGTATTATTTCTTTTATTGATGTTTTTCTTCTATAAATTCTATTGTCTCTTACTAAATTCAAATTGCATATATATTGAATAATATAGCTATCCCACATGACTCATATTTCTCTCATTATGTTACATCAATTTGTCTTCTTCATTTGAGTTCTGGTCTTCTAATATACTCATTTTGTTTTAACAAATTGAAAATGCTATCCTTGTGAACAATTTAATTATTTTTTTTAGTTTAGCAATTATTGTCTTAAATCTCCAAAACTGTATCAGTATATCAAGATCTTGTGTTGTCAGTGCAAATTTTTTTGGACTCATGTCTCTACAAGTTCTAAAATATTGTCTCCAATTTCCTGTAATAATTGTGATTCACTGTAGACCATATGTTCTGAATGCTCAAAATGGTTCTCTTCTTTCAGACTGCTAAGTCTTTTAATATGCTTAGTTATTTTTCTGTGCTTGTTCATGTCTATGGAAGTCGATATAATTATTATTTTTGATATCTAAAATAAATTAAAAAGTAGAAGGAAATCAAGTATCACATATATTATGATTTTTCCCTGCCTGGGTAGTAATCTGATCTTTCCTATCGGGTTAGGATGGAATTGTAAGCAGCAAGAGGTGTCTGCAGGGGTGTGGTGTTTCAACCTCGTGCAGACACCTCTGCACGAGGTGCAGTTTAATTTTTTGTCTGTCTTAGCGGAGTGGAGCCAGCTGGACATTGAAGCCGTCTCCAGGGGCATCATGGCAGGAGCTAACCTAGATATTGCTTAGCCCTCAGCTCTCAGTACCTATTAGATTAATAAGTATGACATGTCCGATTTCTTTAAGTACTAAGTTTGACAGATGATATCTCTAACATTTCACTTTGACACTTCTTGTTTTATTTTTATTGTGAATGTACATCCTCATTCTTCGAAATGTATGTTTTAGCTTGTGATTATCTTTCAAAAAAATTTTTTACAGCAATTTTTGTGAAACCATGGATAAGTCCAAAATTCTTGTTATTTTCAAATATGAGTTTCCTTATGGAACAAATGTAGCATGGACAGTTCAAAATATCCATGAAGTGTTTGGGAAGGATATGGCTAATGAACACACAGTATGTCGATGGTTGTAGAAGTTCCGTTTTGACATTTTTAATCTTGAAAATGAGCCTCGTGGGAGACCCGAGACCAAGGTGGATAAAGATGAGCTGAAACCTATAGTGGAAGCAAATTTGTCTCAATCTACATGTGAATTAGCAGCAAGGTTTGACGTTACTATTCCAACAATATTGGACCATTTGAAACAAATCAGCAAGGTAAAGAAGCTGGATAGATGGGTTCTTCATGAATTCAACGAGCGCCAGAAGAGAAATAGCCTGGAAACTTGCCTTTCTTTGCTGTCGCGACATAAAGGCAAACTATTTCTATATGTGATGAAAAATGGATTCTTTTTGACAATTGCAAGCAGTTTGGAACAGTGTTTGGAAAAGATGAAGTGCCAAAACAGAATTCAAAACCGAATAGTTGGGGATGGTGGCTCACACCTGTAATCCTAGCACTCTCAGAGCCCAAGACAGGAGGATCACTTGAGGTCAGAAGTTCAAGACTAGCCTGAGCAAAAGTGAGACCTGGTCTCTATTAAAAATAGAAAGAAATTAGCCATGCAACTAAAATTAGAAAAAAATTAGCTGGGCGTAGTGATGCGCCCCTGTAGTCCCAGGTACTTGGGAGGCTCAGGCAGGAGGATCGTTTGAGCCCAGGAGTTTGAGGATACTGCAAGCTAGGTTGACACCATGGCACTCTGGTCTAGGCAACAGAGCAAACCTCTGTCTCAAAAAAACAAACAAATAAACAAACAAACAAAAATGGAATAGTCATCAAAAAAAAGCTAATGGTATCTGTTTGGTGGTCCAGCACTGGTATTATCACTACAACTTCATGAAACCTGCTAGATTAATTACAGTGGCTGTCTAGTGTAATCACTTGGATGAAATGATTAAGATGTTTGTGATTAAGCAGCCAAGATTGGTCAATAGAGACAGAACAATCCTCTTGTAAGAAAATGCTCAATCATACGTTGCCCAAGCAAGGCTGATCAAACTACAAAGGTTGGACTTTGAAACTCTCTGTCATCCACCATATTCACCAGAACTTGCACCAACTGACTATCACTTCATCCAGGCTTTAGACCACTTCTTACAAGGAAAAATATTCAATTCTCAACAAGCTGTAGAAAATGCCTTTCACAATTTCATGGCTACTTGCTCTCCAGGCTTCTTTGCTGCTAGAATAAACAAGCTACCATCAAGACAGCAAAACTGCATATAGTGCAGGCACATACCTTGATTAATTGTACTGCTTTTTCTTTGAGATATAATAAACTAAACTTTTGATTTGAAATCAGACATTTCATATTTAATGACCTTATACAAATAGTTTATACTTCTCATTTTAGTTTTGAAAATCATAAGTAGCATTGGGTATAATTGTTGTTATTTTCATCTGTAGATATAGGGGAGAGGGTATTCCAGGTGTAGGGAACAGAATTATTCACTGTAAGAGGAAGGCAACATATTGGAGAAGACTCTATTTGATTGGTATGAGATTTTATATTATCACTTTGTACTTCAAAGTACTATTTAAAAAGTCTTGAGTTTTTCTTTGGATTCAGAGGTACTAATTGTACTAATCATTATTGGTTAAAGAGAAAATAATACCAATTAGTGGAATGGCATATTAAGAGATACTTGCTTCTCATAATCAAATTATATATCAGAAACCTGGGCATTTCTGGATAGAAGAATAATCACATTTAATGAATAGCACTGTGATAAATGCTTTTATAAATATTGTCTTATTCATTCTTGGCTAATTCATTAAATGTCCTATTGAATAAACTTTATAATCTACATATTATGGAGAACATAACTGAAACTCAGAGGACTAAGTGTTTTTCAAGATAATAGTATAAATTAGAAGAGCCAGAATCAGGATTTGAACACAGGCTGACCAACTGCAAATTCAGTTCTGAAATTGAAGTGCAACTAAATAGTGGTAAATAGTTTCAGGAGAATATGTGATTTCTCTGTATAAAGGATACTGTATATGTCTAAACTGAGAAATCAGTCGTCTAAATGTTATCAGAGGGTCTTGGCTCTCCTAGAACTCTCTATCAGATCATAATATAACTTTTCCTATATCACAGAAGTAACGCGATTGATCAAGAATCTTTTGCACTTTTAAAATATAAATTACATTTCTGTGATTTTCACAATGTAATTGCTTCAGAGTGTAGTTCTTTTTCATGCTAAATTTCACATTTCCTTGATGTGGTCAGTCTCCACGAACTCAAATCAGTGAAATTCAAACAGGACTACATTTCTTTCATCTAAATAATTTATCTTAAAAAAATGAATGTGAAGAGGGTGGCTTAGAAATAGAAAGCATTGAATACACAGAATCTGCTCTTGGCTTCCAGGAGTATGAAGGAAATTGCACAATAAATCAATTTTTATGGATGCTATTGACTTGCAACATTTGCTGCTTTTAAAAATTAATAGCTGAAATAATGAACATTCAAAAAACTCTTTCCACCATCAGTTTGATTAATTTCTTGATATGAAGTACAGATGACAGATGCAATAGTTGAAACTAGATTTTCCTGCAGTCCATTCAGAGAAAATTCAGGTAACATACTGGCCAATAATCTTACAAATTTTTTTTTCATTTAAGTTGTGCAAAAGATCCCCTTGCATAGACATGCCCTATCCAATAAAATGAAAGTTTAATTATTTGTATAAATATTATTGTAAATGCATAATGGTGCCTCTACAGTCCAAGTGTCATCATTTTATATTAATATTGCATTACTGTAAAACTGGTAATAAAGTGCTTCTCTGAAGAAATTGTGCATGGGATTTCTAATATGGTGCTCAGCCAGTAGACGAGTTTATTAAAGTTACTGAATTATGTAGTGGAAGAAATGGAGTTACTTAAACTCTACCCATGGAATCTGCTACAAAACTGAGACAATGAAATGGTTACAAGAAATTAGATGCCAAGCTTTATGATTTTTTATACCAATGTGAAATCCATGAATAGCTTCAGCTTTCTGTAGGCTATATAAATCCATCCAAATTAGTTTCCAGTAAATACATGCAGGCCTATGAAAACAAGTGATAACATAATGCAGAAAGATACATACCAGAAAAGCAAACCCAGCTATGACTATGGCTATAGAGACAGGACAGCAAAATACTCACAGAGCCCTCCTTGAGGATCTTAGAGAGTCTTGTGGGCAGAGGGAAAATACAAGGAATTATGCAGTTCTCATTTGAAACTTATCGAAAGGGCACCTTCACTCATCTCCTATTATATAAACCTGAATGGCTGACAACCACTTTCTAAACCCCTGAGCTTACACTGAAGTTGTTATTTTACAATGGAAAGCGTTCTTAGAACATCTGGGTGAATGTGTGTTTTATTAAAGTTAGGTTAGTGTGTCATTTGGCCCATGTGAGTGTGAAGCACAGTGATTGAGAGCGTAGGCGTTGGAGTCAGCCTGGGTTTGCTTCCCAGCTGCACTATTTGCTATGTGAGTCTATACAAGTGAATTAACTTCTCTGAGTTTCTTCCTTTCTTAGAGGGCTGGTGTGAAAAACAAGTAAAGTGTTCCCTATAAAGTATCTGGCAGAGGGTCTTACTTAAAATGCACACAATAAATATTTGTTATTATCACAATAATTTATTTTAATTTGACTTGCATTTATATAGCAAACCACTGCAAATAGTTTGTACTCTGTTGGGAATCCTGAAGACTACCATCAGGTGCAGTAATTCACCAGAAGGACTCCGAGAACTTAGAAAAGCTATTGTATTTATGGTGATGGTTTATTACAGAGAAAGGATACATATCATAAACAGTAAAAGAAACAGGATCATAGGCAAGAATCCAGAAGAAATCAGCTGTGAGCTTCCAGTTGTCCTCTCTCACTGGAGTCACAGGAACAGACTCCCAGAAATGATGTGTGACAATGTGTGCAAATTATTACCCACCAGGGAAGCTCACCTGAGCCTTGGGGTCCAGAGGTTTTTTACTGGAGTGAGTTGTATCCACATGGAACATCTAAATGACTGGCATTGGCTACTCAGTCTCCAGTCCCTTCAGGGGTTAAACTGATACAGTGTGCCCAGGGCCCAGGTGACCAAAAACATGTCTTTATCAAAAATCACATTGTTATCATAAACTATCTGGCATAGCCCAAGGTCCGAGGTATATAAAGACTCTTATCAGGCAGAATATTCTGAGGGCTTAGAGTTTATCTCCCAGAAGCCAGTGAAGGGCCAGTCATTTCTTTAGCATTGTACAGGGTTTGAGCACTTTGAGCCTGCTGAATTAACCCTTTATTGCACAACTAATTAGCTAGTTTGACATGCCATGCTGATATCCATGTGCTTGGGCTCTCTCCCTCTCCCTCTCTTCCCCTGCTCCACATACGAGCATGCACACACACCCACACCCACACACACACACACACACACATCTATTAATATATAGGTGCATCTATAAAAACTTTTATATAATTGCAGAATTTTGAAATTGAGCACAATTAAAGTCATTTAATCCAAATTCCTCACTTCAAACTGAGACCATTTAAAAGCTTTTTCCCTTTTTTTCCCCTGCAAACTTGCTCTCATCTTTGACTCTAGTCTTTCTAGTCTTCAATGTTATTATCATGCCTTCCAACACTATTGGGCACAGAGCTATAGGAAAATGCCCTAACCCAGGAGGGGTAATACACCTTAGCTGTAGGGGGCACAGGCCTGCAGAGTGGTGATAGTTCACAATCTATCAGGTACACTTAGTAAATAAGTGTCTTTACAGCTGTTGATCAGCAGAGAATAAGGTTGTCCTCACAAGAGAGTAAACAAAGGTCTCATCCCGATGACAATGATGAATCTAGAATGAGAGATAAATGAAGCATGTCTTTTTCACAAGTCTGTGGTCTGTGAGATGGGGGTGCCAGCCGCAAGGCAGGGATGTTCCTAGGGCACCTGAAATCAGAAAAGGAGACATAAGGGAGCCTTTTCCTCCTCCCCTTTCAATTACCTGTGATGAAAAGTGGTGGATGTAATGAAACAAGCCCTACTCAAATTTTCTAGAACACAGTCTATAGCTGAGCTCACAGAATTATTCATTTAGTAGAGTGCAAGACCAACATCAGGTTTTATTGAGGTTCCCTTGCTCCAAAAATGACCACATTACAGTGGTTCTGACTCCATATATAGTGTGGGTCTTGAATAGTGCTTCATGAAATCAGGGAGTAAAGGACAGCAGTTTTAGAGTTTGGTGAATTCAATGCCTAAGAGATGGTTAGTGACTGATAAAGAATTTGTTAAAACTCAAACTTTGTACCTTCACCTCTTCTCCCTCATCTTTTTATAAGTTTGCTTGAGAAAGTGCCATGTTATTTGTAGTAGGATGAATAATGAGCACCTAAAAATATCAAGTCCTAACTCTGGAGTCTAGAGCCTTTGCAGATGTGATTAAGATTCTTGAGATGGGGGGATCTTATGGGTTGAATTGTGTCCCATCAAAATTCATGTGTTGAAGTCCTGGTACCTCAGAATATGAACTTATTTGGAAATAGGGTCCTCAAAGATGTAATTAGTTTAGATGAGGTTATTCTGGAGTAGTGTGGACCCCTAATCCCACATGACATTTATAAAAAAAGGTGTCCTTATAAAAGAAAGAAATTTGGAGAAATACATGCACACAAGGAGATTATCATGTGAACACGAAGGCAGAAATTGGGGTGAAGCATCTACAAGCCAAGGAACTCCAAAGACTGCCAGTCGACCCCCAGCAGCAGAGAGGCATGGAACAAGCTTCTCCCTCACAGCCTTCAGAAGAATCCAAACCTACTGACACCTGGATCTTGACTTCTAGCTCCAGAACTGTGAGACAAGAAATTTCTGTTGTGTAAGCCACCCGGATTGTGGTAATTTGTTATGGCAGCCCTAGGAAACTAATACAGGGAGATTTTCTTGCATTATCTTGGTGGGCCCAGAGAGAGCCAGAGGGAGATTTCAAATAGATGGAAGAAGAAAAAACACAGCCAGAAGAGGAGGCAATGTGACCACAGAGGGAGACTGGACTAGTTTAGCCACTAGTCAGGGGATGCTGGCAGCCACCCAAAACTGGAAGAGATAATGAATGGATTCTCTCCTAGACCCTCTGCAGGGAGCACAGCCCTGTCACCAACTTGACTTCAACTCAGTAATACTAATTTTGGACTTCTGGCCTCCAGGCTTGTGAAAGAATAAATTTTTGTTGTTTTAAGCTACCAAGTGTGCAGTAATTTGTTACAGCAGTCACAGGAAACTAATACAGTATACATTCACTTAACATAAGACCTGTGAGTCTTTATTATGTTTCCTAGAAGAGAACCTCTGAATATAGCTGTGGCAAAGGGCATGATAGGGCACTGTATCAGTGGTTGGTAAATGTTTCATCTACACTCCCAGATATATACGTACATGCTTAAGACACAATCACATACAGGAATCAAATTATAGCAGCTATGAGTTTACAGATTTTAAGGATAATTTATCCTATAATACTACTATAAAATATTTTAAATGACCTTAACAAATTTGGTTACAGAAATATGTATATACACATTTACACAAAAAATTAGTAATGATCACTGGGAAACTACATGGGTTTGTTAACCAAAAGCCACATCAGACCAAATGTGTTTATTTTCCTTGCCAGAGTAAGTGGATGATAAGTTCCCAGAAATATGTTGGGTTTGCTTTGACTTGATTAGAGCCTTTGAACAAAAGAAGGGAAAGATGGACAAGATGTAAGATGGTAACATGGTAAATACATATAAAGTAGAAGTGGTTCTATAATTAGTTAACAGATCATGCCTAAAGGGTACTGAGATGTGGTCCAATGACAAGGAAAAAGGAAGTTTCAGGTACTATGAGTAGGCATTTATGGAGTATTTTTGATAAGCCAGGCATTATTCTAAACTCTCCTATTTTTAGATACCAGTTGTTACTCCCATCTCCTCAGAATTTCTCCCTGGCCAACATTTCCCTGTATTTCTCATTCTTTCTCCTTCTCCTCCTCTCCTTTCCACTTCCTCTGCAGCCCAGTATTTCAGCTCATGTCTTAGGCACATTAACTCCAGGTCTGTGCTGTCCAAAATCATAGCCATTAGTCACATGTGGCTACAGGGCACTTAGGATGTGGCTGGTTCAAACTGAGATTGCTGTAAATGCAAAAGACATACTGGATTTTGAAGACAGTATAAAACTGTAAAAAAAGCTCATTAAAAATGTCTTCTGTTGGTAACATGTTGACATGATAATATTGTATGTATTCTATATCAAATAAAATATATTAAGATAACTTTACCTAACAAATGTGGCCGCTAAAATTTTAAATGGCAAATGCAGCTCACATTTCTGGCTTGCCTTATAATTCTGTAAGACAACACTACTCTCCATGAAAGCGTAGGAGCCTTGCCTTTGTATAATAAGCAAGAAATTTTGCTAAACAAATGGTAATCTATCCCAGAAAGATTTGATGCCACTCCCTTAGGGCCAGAAGTAGGCACAGGAAGTGGTGATTCAAAATTATTTTTTCTCCTAATTAATAACAAAAGCTACTTAATTAGTTTATTGAACTTATTGGAGGCAGCTGTGAGTTAGTGGAGAGCAACCATTCTCCCGCCCCCACGTTCTTCTGATCATGGAATTCGGAGTTGACCTTTGTCACCCCAGGATGAAATTTCAAGTAATACTCGAAGCTTTTTTGGTCCCTTTCAGAAAGGACAATCTCACTGAAAAAATTTAAAAGTCTCATCAAATCTAACATTACAGTTTAATCTATTATACAATTTAAATGCTCTTTTCCCAGCTGGGGCTCGCCACAGCTGTGCATCCTGCAAAGAGCGAGGAGAGTGTGGTCAGCATCTTCTTTCTCTTCAGCTCTCTCCCCCCTACCACTGTTGTCCCTTCAAAAGCATCTGGTTAAGAGAGGAGAGGTGTTGGAGAAAGAAAATCCCAAACAACACCTAACTGGTATAGCTGACACATGGCTCCAGGGCCCTGGCAGATGAACAGCTGTTTTTTTTCTCTCCAGGCTTTTGACAGATGCCTCTGAGAGCCTCCTAATGCAGATCCGGCCATGGTTCCTGTGAGGCCTCTGGCTGATTGCTGTCGCAGGAGTCTCTGGGCTCCCAGCAGTTCGCTCCTCCACCCCTTTGTAGTGTGAGTCCACACTGAGACTGCAGCAGGCTGGCTCCCTTTGGTGGAGTGCATATCTGTTTCCGGAACACCTGGCACATTTACTTCATCCTTCCTCCCTCTCTTCTCTCTCTCTTCTCTTCTCTCTTCTCTCCTTTCTCTCTACTCTCTTCTCTCTCTCTCTCTCTCTCTCTCTCTCTCTCTCTCTCTCTCTCTCTCTCTCCTGTCATTTTATAATCTCCCCAGGTTTTAGAGTCACCAATCCCCCTATGTCCCCAAATTCCAGAGACCATAAAGCAAGCTTTTTCAAGTGATTTACTGCAGATTCGCTACAAACACCCCCTCTTTTGGCTTGGACTTTGTGCTCTTCATATTAGTTGGAGTAGGCTACAAAACGACACAAATAGAACACCAAACTTCAGTAGCTTAAAAGGGAAGTGTATCTATCTTTCCCTTAACAGTCCTGGGTGGGAGAGTTAAATATATGGATGGCCGCCCTCCAGAGGGTCATTCAGGGACACTTTCCACCTTCAGCTGCACAAAACCCTCGGGTCTCATCATCAGATGTGTCCGGACAGAGGAGAAGAGAGACACAGCCACTCTCTGGAAAACCCCAGACCAGAAATGGCACAAATCTCTTCTGCTTACCTTCTATTGGCCATGCCTGCCTGAATGAGAGCATGAGAAATGCATCCCAGCCATGTGTTCAACTACAGTTCTCTCTCTATGGAAAGAAAGAATGGATTTTATAATTGGTGATCTCTGCCACAATTCCCAGTATCTCTAATCTTCCCATGAATCTTTGTTTCCTCCTTCTACATCCTGGAAGAAAAATAGTGATGCACTCAGGCTGAGAAAAATAATTTCACAGGGCCTTGCAGCTGTGTCCCTCATCCTAGGATGCAGAGACACTTGTCTCTATGTTGTTGTTGTTTTCCTCAGCATATTGAGGCTCAGTAGAAACTGAGATCAAGTGTACCCTTACAACATTTCATTACTCAATCATTGATTAAGTGCCCATTCTATGCCATGCACTTCATATACGCTATCTTGCAATTACAATTCTTATAATTCTTTTGACACAAGTATTAGATTCAGAGAGTTTTAACTTAATTAAAACAACTAGTACAAAGAGGAGCTGAATTTCAACCTCAATTTTTCTGGCTCTTATCATGACTGTCTCCTGGCTTCAATTTTGACATTTTATAATATTTACTCTGTCTATTTTAGCTGATTTTAATTTTAGTTTTACATGCTGATAGCAAAAATATAAATAAAATGAATATGTATGTAGTCTATATATATAGAGTATATACAGTGTATATATATGTAATATATGCATATATATGTATGATTATAGTTGAAGGCATAGAAAAACAACTTTTTGAAAATTAAGATTTTTTTGAGAGGAAGCATTGTTTCTTCAAAATTATTTACTATCTGTGGAATATGTCTTAAAATTTATTATGGAAAGAAAAATATGTCAAAGGGTAAACATTCTGAAAATAATTTGCAACCAATATAAAGCCAGCTAAATCTGTATGAATAAAAACTTGACTATACAATTTATAATATAGCTCAAACATTTACGAAGACTTTAGGGGAAAAAGAGTACTATCATTGAATGATTTTGATTTTCACTGAAATATTAGTCAGAGTTCAGTTACAAAATAGTGGGAAGGGCTGGAGGGCTATATTGAGCTTCAAGGACCTCTCCTAGAATGCCCAGGAAGAGTCTATAGAACTGATATCTCTGGCTTGATCGGAACATAGGGGGCTCCATGAGGAAGCACCACATCTGCTGCCAAAATAACACCCCATTCTGTGTGTTCTGAGCCAGCAGACTGATGTCCAGGTTCCCGTCCCTTGACCCCATGGATTTAGAGGCTGGCTACTCGAACCTCCGCTATGGCTGCTACCAAAAACCTTCACCAAGACACTTGTCAGTAGGAATTGCAGATGCAGCAGAAGTGTGACCCCTGCCTCCTGACACTGATATCCCCCTTTCATATTTTACGTAGGTCCTCTGTTTAGTGAAAGCTCAATTATGTTCAGAAGCCGAGCTGTAAAGGAGTCTTGCTTTAGCCTTTGACTTGCATAAAATCATGCTGCAAGGCGTGGGAATGAAGCCGGTTGAATCCATCTACTGTGTCTACCACAGTTTGGAAGGCAGTTAGGGGAAACAATCAGGTTGTAAAGAAAAAAAATTGGTTCAAATACTTCTTTTAATGTGGAAAAAGAAAGATAAGTTATTACCAGATAATTTACAAGCAGGCAATGGCATTCTGATTGTGTGGTTTAAATGTACAATCTTTCTTCAAATGAAAATATTACTCGTTTTGGAAAAGTCTTGACATGACAAATAAGGAGCTATCCAATGACTTCAATTACATCTGTTTTCACTAGGACCTTTATATGGGTCACGCTATGACTCATTTTTTTCCATTTCAAACACAATAATTAATTATATTCATTTGGGTACAGTTTAGTCTGGATGAATAATATAATTTATTCAGAAAGTCAACTTCCCTGCATTTAACTATGTGTTAGACACTGAGATATCTCTTTTAATCCTAACAACAATTTTTAAAGGTAGGAAATATTAGTGCTATTTTATATCTAAGAAATTGAGCCTTAGAAAAGTTAAGTAATTTGCCTGTAGTCAGACCACTAAGAAAAAAGTCAGAGCTAGGGTTTGAACCTGGTTAGCCTGACTGCTCTTTCATATCATCCTCATTAATATGAGGAGATTGCCACACACTTGGGGCTATCCTAACATCATTGTCATGGTGTGACATCTGAGCTAGTTCTGCCAGCTACTGAGGAAGAAAGACAGCATTCTGCCATTCCATTAAGGAGATTAGAGATTAGAGAGGGTGGTCATAGTAAGAGACCTGAGTGAGGGCATCTCTAATGGTAGACTGCTGGCATCTAGGAAAACCAAGACTGCCTATACAAGAGATGGGAGATGGGTGAGTGAAGAGTGGGAAGAGAATAAAACTCTCTTGAGCTGCTACATCTGACATCAACAGAAATTCTGCCATAGTGGCTAGAAAAGGAGTAAGTGAAATGGAACAAGAAGGAAAGAACTCCTAAGTAGAATAGAGCTGCCATTCATATCTAAGCAGATGCATAAGCCAGTCATATGGGTAATTTTGGTTGGGTGAGCTTGTCAAACAGAGAGAATCCATAGTGGGAAAGATTATTGAATCATGAGTTTGAATACTTAAAATAATAATAGTAAATAGCCAAACTTTATAATATTATCATGTCTCAAGTTACACAAATAATTAGTTTGAATAAAATATGTATTCATTTAAATTCCTGGGAAAAATAATTTATATTAGGATAAGGTGAATAACTCTATCCTAAATGAAGCATAACTCAGCTGATTTAAAGACTGCTAAGATAGAATTCAGAGTAAAAGTGATAAATGTCATCAAACATACACATATTGTTAAGTATTCTATAATTATAGATATGTAATTTTAGCAAAATTATGTGTTTAATTTTTCCATGTTGATATCTTGGCATTGTGACAACTATGGGCAATGTAAATGTGGGTAACTCTTTACCCAATATGGTCAATGTATTTGAATTAATTAATTTCTAGTGATTTTTTTTCTGGCATCTCGTTCACTTGTTCAACAAATATTTATTGAGCATCTTCTTTATGAAAGCCACTGCTAAATCAAACAAAATAATTTAGTCAGAAATGTATGGATATTTAGTAACTGACTTTGCTTTGAAAAAAGGACTTCCAGGAACTATCAATTTTTGTAATATACTATTAATATATACATGTAATAAAAAATCAGAGGTGCATAACAGTTTGACAGTATAAACTTTTCTGTCTGCAGGGACAAATGCCTCTTCACAAATGTTCTTCCCACATAGAGAGATTTGATCATTTCTGCCTTTGTATTTTTGTTCAGTATTATTAATGCAAATAAAATTATATTATAAACTAAGCCAGTCTATCTGCATATAAAGCCCAAGAGGTCTACCTGTATTCTCTCTTCACCTACATGCAGTATAAAATATTCTAAAGGAATTTCACTCTTCATTTAATGTCTTATGAATGTTTTTTGAAAAAAGGACTATCCATTTTTATCATGAAACAATGAATCATTTCAATGTTATTTCATGATACTATCATTCAGATATTTTTCAGAAAAGTTTAAACTACCTTTCTATTTAAAATAATTTTGCATTTTAAATCATTTATGATCACAAATAGTATCAATCATGAGTTCAAATTTAGCATCACCTCTGATATCTGAATAATCAAATATTATTTTCTAATGACCTATCTTTTTTACTAGGTGCCTAATCATATTGGTTTACATACTATTAACTGATAACTGTAGTTTCTTAATCCTATTACAGGAAAATAGTGAGTCCAAATTTCTGTACATCTATATAAAACTTTCTGGTTAGGAACAGAAAACTAACCAACATATCAGCTGAAAAGTTATGGATAGTGAATCTATCTTTAGGGTGTTATTACTGCATTCCTGAAGGTCTCTTCTATATGAATGTAAACATCTTCCCGAACTATAATGAGACTCAGTGTAAATCTCTTCAGGGTCATGTTTAGCACTCTATGCCTATGGAAATCGTAAGATTATCTGCAACACTGCTCAGTTTCTTTCTGTTTCTAGCTGAATTAATTCTGCTCTATTGCACAGTTGAGCACTAAGTGATTTCTAAAACTATAAATATGATCTGCAGGCTCTAAAAGACTGATTGCAACTTTCCTGAAACTTAGGAAAACAATGTGTATTAATCATAAAGGTAAAAATTCTCCAGGTATTTATTGAAATAAAAAAAACCATAATTTAACATCTTTGCAAATCCTACTCTATACCCTCATGACTCAGGACCTGGGTCAACAATATTTCATAAATATGAAGACTAAGGAGTTGGCCATCTACAAAGCATTACATGGCCCTTACTCATTAGTAGCATAATGCTAACAAAATAGAATCAAGAAACTATGTTTATATCAATAATAAAGTAGTGACAAGAAACAAATAAAAAAGGAAAAAGTTATACCCTCTCCTGGAAATAAAATACAAACAGTTTTGAAGATAGAGAAATATTGATACAGGAAAGATCTGTGTCTACCTCCTTTACTTACTATGAGAAACATTATGTTCAGGCAGACATTAGCAGGCAGCATGTAGAGAACCAAACAATTTGATTAAAAGTGATCATTTGAGCAATAGAACATTCACCATGAAAAAATAGATGCAAACATACGAACACACAGACGTACTAGATATGTTCATTTAAGTAATGAAAACACAGAGACTATATTATTTTTAATAAATGACCATAATTCCAGACTATGCCAGTATTTGAATGAGAAAAGATGTCAATGGAACAGTCATAGCATGAGAAATATATGTTAAAATTAGTTTTATAGTCACTGATAAATTACTTAAATGAAAAATTATAAATAACAAAAATAACATGCCTGACAAGTGAGAATTTTATTTGTATTTTATGTCATTTAATTACACATATTATTCATGAAAGATTCCAGATGGACAAAAATGAAGACTGAAAAAATTTACAGAGACAAGGGACAGTTCATCAGAGAGCACATTCTCAGCACTGTGACTCAAGTCACAACACTGCTCCTTCATGAAATATGTGCTATAGTAATATCTGTTTTCTCATCAAGAGATTCAAACTAATGCTACCTACCTTTTTCCAGCAGATGGTGTGAAGATAAACAGAGTAAATGTTCTCTAAATAATGTTAACAGGTTAAATCTGTAGTAATTGTTCTATATAAATTCATAGCTACAGTCAAGTTCATAGAAATGAATAGTTTTATTTATTGCTTTATTATTAACTTTTAATGTAAGGTCCAAGTTCTTACAGAAAACTATTTCAAAATGTTTTAGCTTTCCTTTGATTATTTATCTCATTTTTTCCCCAACCCACTAATATTTCTGGCATGCTCTGTTGAGTTTACAGAGAATGTGGTGGTGATTAATGACCTTGATTTGAAAGGTCAAAGCAATACAGAAGAAGAGCATTAGACTTGGAGCCCACATTTCATATTTGCACTCTGACATCATGTGTATTATTTTAAGCAAGTGTTAAATCTGTCAAAGTTAGTCTTCTTGTCTGCAGAATAGGAGTGACAATGGCTACTTCACAGAATTGCTATGAATTAACTAGTCCAGCTACCCACTAAACCAACTCACATAGTCAAGGAATTAGCCGTTGTCAGTAAATGTAGTTAGGGATTTGAATTTTCTGTCCTCAAAAGTTATTTGTTCATATTCCTATGTGGGAAACTTGGAAAACATCTCTCTTCTTCTCTTCCCCTTTCTCTAGTGAATCTGTGATAAAATATTAATGTAAAAAGTCTATGGTAAAAATAGTAAATAAAAATCAAAATGTAACTAAAGGCAAAGTAAATTGCTGTTTCAGAGAACACTTCAGATGTAAACACTGAGCAAAGTATCCTGGCTTGGATAGCTATGTGTGAGCACAGCTCTCAAGTAATGAGGGGAATGCGAAACATGGAAAGTGTGTTCCTAGAGCTTTTATATTTGTTTGCTAAAGAATCTATTCAGAATTTTATCAGTTTTTATCATCATGAACTCCTGGATCAGTACTAGTCTCAGATTAATTTGTAAACATTTTAATTCATATTTAAATGTTATTGTCACTGTGACAGTTGATATAAAATTATTAATTTCCTGTAGGAATGTGTGAAAATCTTGAGGGCACGGATTGTATCTGGTGGCTGTGTGCTTGTGTGCATTTATGCACATTTTCCCTCCATTTCGATTCCACAAAAGAACAAGTAGAAAGATATAGGCCAATTAAAAAAAAAAAAATTTTTAAAACAGCTAATAGTGGGGATTGACTGATAATGTCTCAAAAAAAAAAATTCCTCTGCTCTAAATGCTCAAATCCTCTTGCCTGGACCACCATGAGAACCCCTCATCTTATGTCTTTACTTCCAACCTCCGTGTGCATGTCCATCCTTCCTGCACCCCACCTCCCCTCCCACACACACATTGATTGCAAGAAAACTCCCAAACTGATAGACAAAGCAAATGCCTTTGCAGCCACCACTTGGCTACAAGCCTGCCAAGGCAGAGGCAAGGATTTTTCTGTCATTCTTTGTCTTATAATTATTGTAATATTGATTCACTGTACACATGAATTGCAGTCATCCCTGAATGAGCCATCTTGCCCCATGATCCTTGGTGTTTCCTCAGCCTGAAATGTCTTTAGTTTCTTCTCCAACTGGCAAACTCAGATATATTTTAAAGCCAACTTCTGTACCTCCTCTTCCATTCAGCTTTTCTGATACTCTCATACGCTTGGGACAGAATTGATCACTCCTCCCTTCTTTGTGTGCTTGTTATACTTGTTCTACTTATCCCCATGCTATTTTGATTTATGTACGTAATTATAATGTTTTAATTTATTTCAGCACTTCTCGTGAACCAGTCACTGAAAGGATACTCAATCTGAATATAAGTGAGATATATAAAGGGCACTTTATACAGTAGAATTCTGAAATCAGAGTGACAATAAAATCCGTCTTAATCTCTCTCTCTCTCCATACATATATACATGCTACGTCATATATTATATATACGTATATTTATATACACATGCATATTTTGGGGGTATGCGTAGATAGTGCAGGGCCTGAGCAAAGGTGTCTAATGAAATCTAAATCTCTTCTGCGATTTGAGTTACATTAAATAATTATAGCAAGAATATCTCACCTTTACAATATAAGAATCTAATGTATTGATGTTAAACATTGGAACAAACATGGTTCTAGGAAATTTTCTTAATGCCAAGATCCCAAGAGCTCCAATTGAAAACTCTCCTACTGCAAATGGATATGTACTTTATGACACACCAAAATATACCAAGAGCCCAAACAAAGGCAAGCTCACCAGATAAGACCTACAAATTGGATGTACATTTTCTATTTATAGTCTGACTTCTGCTTCCTCTCATAACATTTCTGCTTTTATGATGGGGTGTAGGTTTTATAGTAGTAGAAGACTGATAGGAGAATGCATTTTGGAAAAGGGGCCATGTAGGAAAAGGCACTTTAACCCATGAAGTTCTTTGTCAAAATTACTCACTTAAACTTTGCCTGAGGCATTATATTCCTTAGTCTTATGTTGTTGGCTGACATCCTACAGTCCCTAAAACATCGTTAAGATTCTCCAAGCCAAAGATAGCTCCAGGGAGCACAGAGATCTAAAGCGCACTCATCTTCACAATCACTCTGTGACATGTGCATTATATTGTCTCATTTTATAGATAGGAAAACCTGAGATGATAATAGATTAGTGTAGATTACTCAGTTCATTAAGTTAGCATTAGAACCAAAATTTTAACACGTTTGTCTACTTTAAAGCCTGTCTTCTTTCCCAGTGTTTAGCCATTCATTCAACTACAGATAGTATTCTGCCATGTGTATAACACTGGGGTAGACTCTGGGGATGTAGTGGTGAACCCTCAAATGCAGTTCTTACCTTTATGGAAAGTTTACAATCTAGTGTGAGAGATAGATAATAAACCGGTTTAACAAAAGAACCAAAGTGTATAGTATTATACATTGTGCTATAAATGAAAAAATTAAAACCAATTGCTAAGATAGAGAATAACAGTGCAGGTCCTAATTTTCTTTCTTTCTTTTTTTTTTTTTTTTTTTACTTTCAGAATATTACAGGGGTAAAAATGTTTTGTCTACATGAATTGCTTTTGTACAGTTTGAGTCAAAGTTCTAAGTGTGCCCATCACCCAGATAGAGTGATCTTAATTTTCATAGCTTCTATAGGGAAGGCCTCCACAAGCAGATGATATTTAAGCTGACACCCAAAGGGTATAAAGAGCCAGGCATGTGAAAGGCAGAGAGAGACTGGGCAGGCTGTGTGACCAGGGAAAGGCCAGTGTGGTTGGAGCACACAGTGCGATGTGAAGGGGCAAAAAAGGAGCCTGGAGAAGGATGGCAGGGTGTGGTCATAAGTGGCCTTGTAGGCCATGAATATCAGACATCTCTGGAGCCCCAGCTTATATCCACCAGGCCAGGGTTTCTCAAACTTTTATAAAAATATAGAACTACTAGAGTTCTGATTTAAATGTATATTCTTGTTTGCTAGTTCTGCAGTGGGGCTGATATTCAGCATTTCTAACAAGCTCCCAGGTGATACAGACACCGCTGGGCTCTGGGCCACATGTTGAGTTGCAAGGATTTAGGGCCCACATTTCACTGCAGTTGTTGCTGTGGCAACAGTTTCATATAGCTGTTGCACATATGTGTTTTCGTCCTGAGACTTCGGAACTTCTCAGGTGCTGCTACCTGTGCACCAGTGGAACCATTCAGCCCTTCTGATGCATACACAACTTTGGGTGTGAGGATATCGACACCCCTTGGGACAGCCCTTAACCAACAGAAACGGAGCTAATGCATTAAATTCTCTCCAGTGCTCACCCTCAAGGGTGTTCTCCACATGGCTCCTCAGAGCATCCCAGTGGGATAGAGACTCTGGTGACCAGCTCAATAGCATATCCTTGTTTTGTCTGTCACTCCTTCCCTGTATCACCCTTCCCAGTTCCCCACTGTTCTCTGGGGTCACTGCTCAAAATTAACTCCCTGCACACAAGGCCTAATCTCAGTCTTTGCTTTCCAGGAGAAACAAAATAGGATACCATGATCCTAGGTCAGTGGTGGCGTTAGCTCCCGTATCTCAGGCTTTATTAACTTGCAGTGTCCTTGCGGTGAAGGATACAGTCTTATTTTATCTTTGTATACCCTGCAATTAGAGTAATGCTGAGGACCTGGAGGAGCTCAACAAAAGTTGCACAACTCAAAATTATTTATTCTAATTTAATTCAAAATAGTTAAAGGACTTTAAGAAACTGCTCAAGATTACAAGACAGCAGTACAAGAGAAGTAGCACAGTATAATAGGTTGGGGCAGGGGCTCTCGAGTTGGGTTGACTGGGTGCAACTGCCTGCTCTGCCGCCTTTAGCTGGGTAACCTAGCTGGGTAACCTCAGTATGGTATGTATTTCCCTATGTGGCAGCTTCTTCACATGTAAAGTGTGGATTATGATAATAACACCTCCTTCACCATGAGGTTGTAATGCAGATTCATGAGTTATATTTAACACACTAGAACAGTGCCTGACCTATATATAATAAATGCCATATATGACTGTCATGAAAGTTAATAAATGTTTTTAAGGAAGTCAAGAGAAATCTCAGAGTAGCTCCTAACACTGATAATATTGTATAAACATCAACTAATGCACTTGCTAAATACAGATTCCTAAGACCCATTTGGACTACTAAATTAGATTTTGTGGACATAGAATGGGAATTCTATACTTTTAGTAAATCTCCTCAGTGGTTTTGTATATATTATAACAAAATATACACTAGTTGACAAACTTTCTGCCTAATTACAGTTTTTTCAATTAACTAGGGCATCAAGGATATGTGTACATCTTACAAGTTAAATACAAAATGTGAATTAAATTTCTATAATATTTGATCTATCATTTTCCCCCTTCATTTATTGATTCACTTGTTTTTCATTTATACTATTCAATATATCTTTATCGAGTGTTTGTTATTTTTATTAAATGCTTATTCTTTGTTATTGTTGACTGTGTTAGCTGTTATTTTTTTTCTCAAGGAATTTATAGTCTTTGCTGATGTTCACCGAAATCCTGTACAGCAAATAATTCAGGAATTATTAGTACACAGCAGGGTATGTATAGTTCAGAGAGGTTGATCAATTGCTCACAATCACACAGCTGTAAAGCGACAGTATTAGGATGAGACTTCTGATCTGCTCACTCCAGATTCTCTATTATTTTCATTTCATCATTCTGTTTACCAGATTATACATTAAAAAGAATAATCAATAAGCAAAAAATTTTCTATTTAATATACTTAAATTCATAATGTTACATACTAATTAATAAAAATTCTACTTTGTATGTTAATGAGAGTTGCTGGCCTTGGAAAGTGCCTCCTTGATGTGAAATAGAATATAAACTATAAACCTAGTTTGTATATGCAAACACAGTTTCATTTTTTAAGGTAATAAAGGCCTATAATCAAACTACAGCTAGTTAGGTAAATAAACAATTTTCTTGTTAGCTGGAAGTTTAAACATTAGACTAATTCATTAATTTGTAAATTGTTCTCTCAGGTTCAACAAGCTTACATTGTCTTTGCCTATGTTTATGTAAGTGTGTGGTTATGTTATCTGAAAGTTCAGGTTTGAGACTGGATTATGCTACTTCTCTATACCCAACCAGCTCTAGGAACAGGGAGGGAGGTAGCTACCTAGTCAGGATAAAGAGAAGGGTCATTAGATTAACCTCCACCCTTTAAAAGGGATTTTTTACATGACAGTCAAGTTCCTGGGAATTTGGTCCTTTCATTTCTAAGTTCTTTAATTTTTACAATCACAATTCTCACTTTCGGAGGCACCATGATCATGCTGTACAAATTTGTGTGTTTCCATCAGCTCCTGCATATGGCACTCTTTAACTTACTTTATTACAAATGGACATATCAGAGCACTAAGTTCACATTATGCATAAAAATCAACATTAATACCATAAGGCACCTGGCAAATACCAGAGAAGGTAAAAAAGGAAAATAACATTCAGTTTAGAACTTAAAATATTGTTTTCAAGTGACATGTTTGGCTATTACTATTTTTAAACTTTTTCTGCAGGTTAGTTTCCAATTTGAAAATATAAAAACCATTTCAACTATTTTATAAGGACACGATGTCAGTGGATAAGAACTTTATCACATCTTCATACTGGCCAGGCATATTCATGTGTATCCTCTTAGCAAGTGCGGGAATAATTTCATTTTTGGCATTTTGAAAACATTGTGGACAGTGACAGGTAAAGAAGAAGCTTTTCATCCTCTAAAAAAAAAAAAATACCAAGTCTTAGAACTGGAATGAGAGCAGGCACACTAAAATTTAATGACTGGAAAAGCAAGCAGATTGAACCCAATCTTTTCATTAACTTGCCTAACTTCAACTACTCGAATTGGGTTCCGAGTGCTCTAAAAATATTTGAATAGTGACTGCCAGTTTCTGAAAATCCTCTTTTTCAAGGTGGTCAAGGTATTTCTAAGCCATGCTCTTCTGTGAGGGCTCTATCAAAGCTGAGCATCCATGAAGTCAGGAGAACAAGGAAGACAGCTTGGCTTAGTTTCTCTCAACTGTCTTCAGCTTCATTTACAGCAAAGTGACATAACATTAAACACAATGGAAACAGAGATGTGTTTAGAAGGAATTAATAAAATGGCATTTATGCTGGGTGATTATACTTGCCTATGCTATGAAGGATTAGCATATAATTGTTTATAATCTTATACTCTTTATGATAGGAAAGATTTTTCTACTTTACACAAAGTGATCCCTCTGTGTCTACCTGAAGTTGCAGTAAGTAATCTGTTTATAGAATAAAACACTATGCTCTTTCCTTTGAAAAGGGTTGCTTTTATCTGCTAAAAAATGGCTCTTGTATTTTTATATAAAATAAGGCCGCTGCTCTGTCCCTATAAACCTGATTCACATGAGCTTGTTTTTATGGGCCTGTATGTTCATAGTCAAGGAGCAAAACCTATTTGGTGGGAGGCACTGACATTTTGATTGTAGGAAGAAGGAAATGGCAATAATTTCTCAGAAGCCGGGCAGATTATAAAATATATAGAAAATGCGACCCGGGCTGATACTAACACACAGATGGTTGGCAGAACTCTGATAAAAGTACAAAGATTGAATAAATCAAATGCCCACCATTGTGAACCAGCAAGCATGTGGAACCATTTTTCCTCCATTCTATCCTTTGTTCTACATAGGCACAAATTACATGACCTCAGGCAAGATGAAGAAGCTGAGTGTGATAACCTCCAAAAGCCGTCTATAGCATTTTCAAGTTCAATAAGATGTTTTGTGATAACAGCTCTCCAGTTAGATATATACAAATTGCCTTCAGCACTAAATAATTATTCTGACATACTGCATACTTACTTTATTGTCACAATTCTGATTTTTTTTTTAAACGTAGGCTATGTGGGTCCTAGATATTAAACATAAAGACTGCCAAATGTTCCCAAGTCATCACTGAATTGTCATCAAGGAAAGTCTATAGTACAGGCAGAAAAATGACAGACATATGGATTCTTTCATTAAAATAAGAGACCAAATAACTAACAATAGCTATGTGTTAAGGTTGTTTCAAGACAATGGTAGAACAGTGCCATACTTTGAAATATTCTGAAAAAAATTAATTATGTATTCCTCATGTATCTTCAGCATTCATTATTACCTGTAACCCTCACTTTGTTGGCTAGCCCAAATATCATAGAGACAAGCGACCAATATGTCATTGCAGTTAAGACCATGCTTTAAAGTTACACAGGCTTAGGTCCAAATTCTAGTACTATCATTTACTGTGTGAAGGTAAGCAAGTTACTCAACATCTCTAGGCCTCAGTTTCTTTGAAATGTAAATAATATTTGTATCTATTTCATGAGTTTGTTGTGATAGGTAAATGAAATACTGCAAGTGAAGCATGCACAGTAAGCCCTCAGTAAATATCAGTTATTATAATAATAATTATTAGTATTAGCTGGTTGATATACATGAACTTTATTCCTTTTGTTACAAAGTGTGAGTGTTAAAATACCAGAAAATTTACCATACTAAAGTCAGGATTGTCTAATTAATTTTAACAACTTATAGAGCATGAGATGCTACAGCTAAAAAAAAATTTTTAACAACTTAGTCATGGTATAGAAGGAGGGAGCCTCTGACTGAAGTGGGCTTGTTGTGTTGTAAATAGGGCAGTAAGTTCCTTTTGTGGGGTCTTTAAGGATCATTCCAACATGGACACGGGAATTGCACTCAGAAATATGCAATTAAAGGATTTCTTATACTCACATGTCCTAGAAGCAGAAGGCCAGCACACCATGTAGGAGGCCATATGGAGGAAGCTCCCAGGGATTAAGCTCAACTAACCAGGTGAGAAGCTGAGAGACACAGAGGGATAAAGACACACACACACACACACACACACACACACACAGAAGGAGAGAAAGAGAGACAGAGAGGGAGAAAACCCCTTATTAGGGATCATGGTGGAATACACAGGCAAAAGTCATGAGGGGATTTTATTGATGCATTTGAACATCACTAGGTTACAGTCAGGAGAGGGCAGGAAGGGAAACTGTGTCAGAGACCATCCTTCTCACCTGGTAGTGCACCTAGTTGTCTGGGAAGATGTTCACAGCTTATTTGTGGAATGTTGAAGCATCAGGAAAATGTAAAGCTTAACAAATGTTCAATAGTACTCTAGGCTTACCTACAAGAACCACTAGAAAAATTTTAAAAGACTGATAAAAAGGTAAAAATATTGGAAAATGAACCTTTTATTTTATATTTTTTATTGCTAATAAATTAGAAGAGTGGAATACACAGTTCCATGGGGACCATGCCACCATAGTCCTTACAGCACAAAATCGGGCAGCAAGCCCATGTTCAGGCATGTGCTGCTCTCCCTTTCTCTACCACATCCACCCACTATGTTGAATGATGTGGTATCATAAATAATTTTCCTGGTCTTTGTCTTCGTTTCCTGGCACAGAGCTTCAAAAACCCTTTAAATTTTCTGAGTGATAGCATGTCTTTGTTATGCCACTGAGGTCACTCACAATGGACCTCTAGATAGCTTCAGGAGAATGGAAGGCTTGGTCCCAGAGAGACCAAGGACATGATTAAATCCAATGACATGATTGGAACATTTTAGCAACCTGACCTCCAAGCAGGGGAGGGACTGGAGATTGAGTTCAGTCAGGTAGTCAATGATTTAATCAATAATAACTATATAATGAAACCTGAATAGAAACTCTGGCTGGGAAGCTTAGGGGGCTTCCTAGTTGGTGAACATATCAATGTGCCAGGAGCAAGACTTGCCCTGGTTCCATGAGAAGAGGGCACAGAATCTCTGCTTTCCTTCCCAGACCTTGTTCTAGGTATATCCTTCACACAAAACTTCAATCATAAGTATAGCACTTTCCTGAGTTCTGTTGATCATTCTAGTCAATTTTCAAACCTGAAGTGTCCATAGGAATCCCCAAATTTGTAGCCGAAAGTGCGGGTAACCTAGGCATACCCTGCGAGTTTTGGCTGAAGGCTGAAGTGAAGGAAGTCTCATGGAAGACTTTGCCCTTAACCTGAGGAGTCTACACCAATTCCAGGTGGCTAATGTTAAAACTGAATATATCCAGCTAGTGTTGTACCAATTGGGGTGAAACAGAGTAAATGAAAAAATTTTAGTAAGATTCATTTTCTAAAAAATGTTAAGAAAAATGATTTAAATAAAGAAAACTATGAAAATATACAATGAATTACAAAAGCAAAAAAAAAAGATAGGGGTTTACATCATATTCATGTTTTCTTAAAAAAATTACACAAATAATGAATCTAATAAGTAGGCAGATTATATTCAACAATTTGTATGACTGAAAACTTAGATTTTCAAACTATAATGAAGTATAGTTTCTTTCTTCTTCTATCTTTAGAAAAAGATAGTAATAAGAATAGAAAAAGAAAGAATAAGAAATTACGGAAGTGAAGAGAAACAATAAACCATGAGATAAATATAATCCAAAATATACTATGGCTGGACTTTCCTTAATTGATGAAGTATAAAAGAAAAGAACCCATTTGAATATAAACATGACACTTGATATAGTATCACTTGTGCCACACAAGATTAGTAAAATAAGAATATGTTTCCTGTTCTAGGATAATCACACACACACACACACACACACCCCATTTGTTATTCTAGTTAATAATGTTTGTATAACCATAATATTGTAAATGCTATTGGTTTTAATTATGTATCACTCCATGTCTTATAGCAGTCATTATTTAGGATCAATCAATATATAGCATAAAACTCAATGCTGGTAGCACATTAGAATTGTTTAAATATCTTATAAAAATAGATAATTCACAACCTCAATATCAGAGATGTGATTTAATTTGTCTGGAGTGAGGCTTGGCATCAAGTTTTTTTAATACCCTCAGGTAATTAATATGCATCCATAGGATAGAGCTACTGCAATATCCTGGGAGACTGACTTACAGTTACAGAAAAAATGTAAGAGTAATAAATACTAATGAGGCAAAAGAGAAGCAATGGCATGGCTGACAGAGGTGTGGGTGAGAGGGAGAGAAAATGTTGGACAGAACAGTAAGTTCAGTGGTGCACTCAACACGGTAGAAGTCACTAATGTGGATTTAATGTAGGTAGGTAAAAAAATAGAGGTTAAGGTATATTATTTAAAGTTATACGTATAACCACCAAAAGTATTCGAGAAATAGTGAGTGTGATGGGTAATTTAATGTACCAACTTGACTGGGCCACTGGGTGCCCAGATATTTGGTCAAACAATCTGGGTGTTTCTGTGAGGGTGTATTTGGATGAAAGTAACATATGAATCAATAGACGGAGTGAACTGATTGTCCTCCCTAATCTGGGTGGCCCTCATCCAATCAGCTGATAGCCTGAATACAACAAAAAGGCTGAGTAACAGGGAACTCCTCCTGTCTGACTGCCTTGAGCTGGGACATCGGTCTTTTTCTGCCTTCAAACTTGATCTGAAACATTGGCTCATTTTGGGTCTCCAGCCTACTTGCATTTGGAATGGAAGTATATTATTGACTCTCCTGGGTCCAGCTTGCCAATTGCAGATCTTATGACTTCTCAGCCTCCATAATTACATGAGCCAATTCTCTACTCTCTATCCATCTATCTTTCTATTCTCTTCTGTTTCTCTGGAGGACAATGACTAACACAAAACCTGTAAGATAGGTTGGTAAAGGAGGTGGGAGGTAGACTAAATGTCTAGAGTTGACTCATCAAGAAGTAGAGGTAAAAGCAGTTCAGAATTATGTTTGCATTCAACAGAAGAGCTAAATAAATAACAAAAACATGGCTATCCCTGAAAAATGATCCCAGGGAAAGGTGGAATAGAGGTAAATTATTGCTTTTTATTTTGCACCTTCAGTAGGGGACAATTATTTTTAGACTAGTCACATGTGCTGCATTTTACATTATTTTATTAAAACAATATTTTCCAAAGCTGTATGTAACTTTACAATGAAAGGTCATTTGAAAATTCTGTAATACAAAATAGGGAAAAAGATGTAAAATGATACATAATATTATGTAAAACTTTCCTTTTGAAAACAAATGCTAGAGTTTAACCACCATACCTTCTCTTAGTTAATTCACCAAGTTATTATGGCACTCTATTATTCAATTAACCTGAACCAAGAAATATATGCTATAATTATTTTATAGCATTTGTTCCAACTTATTTTAGAAAAGCTATGTAAATACTTGATAGAATCAATAAGTGAGACAGCAACATATGCTACTAAAGTTGTCAGATTTTCATAAAGAAATTTTTAAAGACATCGATATTATTTCAAGTGTTTATTTCAAGTGTTCATTGATATACAGTTCCTATAACTCAAGGAAAAATAAATTAACTTTTTTCTAGAATAGGATATTGTGTATTATTCACTCTTCCTCTTTCAGTTATTACAGTCTAAAATGACTATTTGTCTATAAGAGAAAAGCACCATTTTTTATGGTGTACTTTTTAGTTAATAAGTACAGCAGAGTACTAAGGACATAGTAGATCCTCAATTGATATAGCTAAAGTTCTTTCAAAGCATACAATTCACAAGGCTATCTTAAGAAGCTCACATCTAAAATGATAAAAATCCTAACTTTATTTTTTTTAATTTCTATCTTTCCTAAACATTATTTTTATTATTAATAATAGCAACTTATAGTTGCATAAAGTATTATAAAATTTTCAAAAAGAACTTTCAAATATATTATCTTAGGCAATCCCATGTATAGTTATCATATTCATTTTATATTCCCATTTTAAAGTGATAAAACCAGGGCTTTCCATAAAAATATCCTAGAGTTCTATAGCTTCTAATGAGAAAAACAGAATTCTAAGTCAGTTCTTCTGCCCCTATCTCAGCCTACAGTTCTTTGCCTACCTCATTGACTTGAAAGAAATAATTTATTTTGGAACTCCAGTGTATAGACCATTGGGTATCTTAACCAAAGGAAGGTATGACCATTTATCTATCCTTGTTAAACATTTACATTGTAGCAGAGAGTTACATCCTTGCAAATGTACCACCTCAGAATGATATGGAAAGACAAAGTGACAATCTAACTTTCTCATTTGTGCAGGAGTATTCAACTTTCTTAGGTTGAATATAAGGCCTAGCATTTCTTAGAAATACATTTGAGTGCAACAAATAATAATGATTAAGCACCGACAATAAACATAGCATTTAGCCAAATATGTGCCTTATGGAGGATTGTCCTGCTGCATCATAGTCCTCCCCTCTTTAAAGCTGAAGATCCAATGGCTGGTTGACTACAATTTTAAGGTTGAATTGAAAAATGAACATTAAAAATAATTTCAGCTGCAATGGTTGTGATAGCCAAAGCTTTTATTTGCAAGAACCAAAACTTTAACTGAGATAAATTCTAAAATCTTCCCTTTAAATATCAAAAACTTAAGGTTGGCAATCCAAGAAAACAGTGTTTCTCTAATAATATAGATTAAGGAAGATTAAGTACTTGTTGCCTCATCTCTCCCATGAGGAGTTAAAAAAAAAAAACCCTTTCTGGGATGGGTGGGGAGCAAAACTGGTGGTAAAAAGGTGACAGGGAGAGAAAAGGAAATAATAGGATTATGATTTGTGATGTGAGTGTGAGGCCTCTCCCTGCTCCTCCATCTTGGACTTGATGGGATAGAAAATAAAACCCAAATCCCAAAAGCAGAGGAGGCTTTTTCCCAACTGTTCCTTGATGGGAAGCACCTTCAATGGGAGTGAAAATGGAGACCTGGTTAGCCCAGGATGATGGATGAAGTCCTATCTTAGTCCATTTTGCATTGGTATAAAGGAATACCCAAGGCTGGGCAATTTATAAACAAGAGAGGTTCATTTGGCTCACGGTTCTGCAGGCTGTACAAGAAGCCATGGAATGATACATAAGAAGTATCATCTGTCTATCATTGTCTATTTCATGAATAGACAAATTGCATAGTGTATAGAAGGTAGTGAATGGTGCTGAAAACAGAAAAGTAAAGCAGGTGGAAAGGATGGGCAGTACCAGGTGGATTGCTGGGTCTCTGTATTAAATGGAGTCCTGAGCAGGCGTCATGGACAAGGCGTGATCTGAGCAAGGACTTACAAGAGGCAAAGGAGGTTAGGATATAGAAATTTATGGGAAGAACATTCCAGGCAGAAGGAACCACCAGCACAAAGGCTTTAAGGTAGGAGTCTCTTTAAAGAATTGCAAGTTAAGTGTGGCTACCACCATCTGCTTCTGATAAGGACCTCAAGAAACTTCCACTCATGGCAGAAGGTGAAGGGGAGCAGGCATCAAATGGCAAGAGGAAGAAAGCAAGAGAGAGAGGGAAGGGAAAAGTGCCAGGCTCTTTTTAACAATCAGTCCTCAGGAGAACTAATAGAGGGAGAGTTCACTCATTACTGCAAGCACAGCACCAAGACATTCATGAAGGGTCCCCTCCCATGACCCAAACACCTCTCACTAGGTCCCACATCCAGCACTAGGGATCAAATTTCAACGTGAGATTTGGTAAGGACAAACATGTGAAGTATTTCAGCTACTTAGAGTGGATAACTGGCTACAGGGTAAACCAGCAGCTGAGACAATAGCACAGGCTATCTGGAAAAAACAGAGACAGTATGTAAGTCTGAAGTCTCATCTGCCCCTTGGGAGAAAGAAGAAAGGAAAGAAGCCTGATTTTCAAATACTTACATAAAATATTGGAGGTATAATGTTATAGTATTTTAATATTTTTCCCCAGCATCAATAATAATAATAGTAGTAATAAAGCAATTCAACAACAAAATGAATTGAGTTATAGGAAATAAAGAAAATTGTATTTTCAGCACATCTGAGAGAGGAAATAAATCATACTATTTTGTAAATAGAAAATACAGTAAAATGGGTTGAGGTAGATAGCTAAAGGAAAGGCTATCTAGGGAGAACAATTATCATTAAAAATGTGTTTCATAGAGTATAAAGCATCAAATCCAGAATTTAAATATGAGGAACTCAAAGTCTCTATGTGTGTAAAGCAGTGAAAGGCAACATAAGTTTAGAGGTGCATCTCTTAATTCAATTGCTTGTTAGAATCTAAAAAATGTTATATTCTCATACCTTTGTGGAATAAGCTATAACATAACATTAACTAGGAAATTATGATTTTAAAAATTATTTTCTGGTTTAACAGTGAATATTTTATTTAAAAAACTTTTATTCTCTGATGTTTCTCTGACAGTTCAATAGCAGAGAGAAAAACTTGTGTTAGAACTTTTGAGAAAGTACCTATATCTCTAGTGCCTTCTCCTACTTCTCTTCCTTTAGCTCATTTGGCAATAGCCACATTTAACTTGCAATTCTTTAAAGAGACTCCTACTTTAAAGCCTTTCTGATGGTTGTTCCTTCTGTCTGGAATGCTCTTCCCATAAATCTCTATATCCTAACCTCCTTCGCCTCTTGTAAGTCCTTGCTCAGATCACGCCTTGTCCATGACGCCTGCTCAGGACTCCATTTAATACAGAGACCCAGCAATCCACCTGGTACTGCCCATCCTTTCCACCTGCTTTACTTTTCTGTTTTCAGCACCATTCACTACCTTCTATACACTATGCAATGTGTCTATTCATTATGCTTGCTCATTGTTTTATGCTGCCCACACTGAATATAAGCTCCAGATGGGCAGGCTTCTTTGTCTTATCTATTCACTGATGAATCCCAAGGACCTAGAACAGCAATTTTCACTTAGAGTAGGAGATCAATAAATACACATTGGATGAAAGAATGTTAACGTTTCACATCCAGCCTTAAATGCTTCTTATGTATCATTTCATATTCTGAATCTACCTTTTTATGTAAGAAACAACAGCTGTTCTCCCAAGTTCTGAGGATCCGAGGGGCCCATCTTGCAGGGACTGTCCTAACTTCTAGACTTGCTCAGTCACACTACTGGACTCTCACTTCAGAACATTCCTTCTAATGTTCAGACTTCACAGATTGAAGTCTGTGCTTCAATCTCAATCTACCTTGTGTTTTTCCTTTAAAAAGTGCATTTGCGCATAAGGTTCCATCTTCCTAATGCATTACTTGAACAAACACTGAGCACTGACCAGAAATTAATGAAATACCCCACAATTCCCATACTCTTACAGTCTCTTGCCTATTTTCATTTCACACTTTTTAAAACTTTTGCATCCCCCACCTCAGTATCTTGATGGCCCATCCCTAATAATCAATCCCCTTTGATCAGCATCTTCTTGATGACAGTTTATCCCCTTTGCCCAGCTGACATGCCTCTGACAGCCCTCTTCAGCCTCTATTTTATAGGGGTCCACAACACCTAAGTCCATATTCCCATGCCAGTAGCAGTCATCCACAACCCCTGTGTCTTTGTCACCAGGAACTCTAAAATCAATTTCTTTCATGAACCCTAACACTGACATAAAAGATACATTTATGACTGAAGGAATATATTTAGTTTGTCTTACAGCCATGAGACAAGTTTTTAAAATAGTTTCAACAAAGTAATTATCTTCAAAATGTCATTAATTATATTTAAAATTTCAGTGTTTTAAATTTTGACTCCTAGGAAAAATTTTATATCAGTCTAGGAACTCTATGCTGTTTCTTTCTGTCCTGTAGCCATTGAAAACTGAATTTTTTTGAAACCTGAATTCTAACTTTTCATAAACTTAAATGTAGTGCCCATTCCAACTTCTATGCCTTTAATAATCTCACTTCTGGGGAACTTTCCCCTCTAGTCTGGTTTTTCAGCCGTTTAATAATCCCTCTAACTTTCCTTGACCCCAAACTACAGAGTTATGTCATGATCATTTCAATTTTGCAACTACTTTTCAGCCACTTCCAGTGGCAGAAAAGTAATATTTTTTCACAAGAATGCAATATATCAGATATCTACATTAAGGTGCAGTACATATAAAAAGTCTTTTTTTTTCTTTTTTAAGAGAAAATGTCTGAAATGGCCTTGACAATAAGAACTGAAATGATATCAGGGCACCTTACTCTACAGAACTGTAGAGTTGAATCTGTTAAATGAAATGAATCAAATCATATATATTCACACATGCATATAGTATATATTTGTCTGCACACACATACACGTACATAAGAGATAGTAAGGAAAATAATAAAGGCAGGCCTAGGTTACATCCTTCATTAGAACATGATATCTTTATGATATACATGGTGAAGAATTTTTTAAAAAATGAATGAGTAGGATGAAGAAAGAGCAGAGCTTTGGAGTTGTAATTTATTTTTGAGACAGGAGGATAATTGTGCTCTCTAGCCCAGTAAATCTCAGTCTCAGTTGAGTTACAGGCAAGTACTGACAGGACAAACTGAGTAGTTGAATTCAGGGAACATAAATGATAAGAAAGACATTTGAATAAGAAACTATTAAGTTCAAAGATTTGAGAAAACTAACATGGCAATGTGCTTGCTCAAACACACAATCAAACCCACGAGCTTCCACAAAACACAATTTCTTGGTTGTTACTTGACTATTTTTCATACTGATAGATGTTTTGCCCTTGGGGTGCACTACTTTGCACATAAAGAATGATTCTGCTTTGTTCCCATTAGTTTGAAAGACAAGACAGTGACACTGTGCTGAACAGAGTCCAGTGTGCACACTGTCTTCAGAAAAAATCTACTTTCAAAGGGCCTATTCTGATGATAAAGAAACAGAGATGATTTTTTTGTTTGTCTGAATTTGTGATCCCTACAGTATGAGGGGAAAGACATCGGATGTGTCCCCTGAATAACAATGAAGTATTGGAAAGCAATGACATTATAATCACTATTTCAAATGTCAGTGCAAGGATGCTATGGGTAGCAGCCCCAGTACATAAGTTAACGGCTTTACTGTAAAATCACAAGGGAGCAATTAATGGGAAGCTGTTACTAACCTTCATGCATTCCATTGCTCATGTGTCTAGAGAAAAGGTCTAATTATAGCTCTAACCTTTCCCAATGGGCCATGAATGACTCTCCAAATATAGGATGTTGTGTAAAAAAAACTATGATGAAGACATAGAACTGACATATAATTGAATTTCCTAATACGATGCACCCATAGTAGAACAACAAATCATGTTGATAACTTGATTTCCACCAATTTTTCATTAAAACAAAAATATCAAACTCTGTGAAAAGATGTATGATTGAGGAAAATGGAGTAGTCAAACATATAAAACTTCATCTGAAAGATATAGTAGACAAAGTGTCAGAATATTACATTATATCTTAACTAAAAGCATAGCTATTTAAAAAGCAAGTATTATATTGAAGGAAGAACTAGGATCAATATGGAATGTGAGACTTAGCAGCCCATTAAGCAATGTAATTAAAGGGAACCTAGTTAATAAAGTATTTTCATTTCACAAAAAATTCAATAATTAGAAACAACATGAAAATGTTTGCTTATACCCAGAGAAAAAATTAAAAGTGCAATATTGCTTTTTGTTAGGCACATATTTCAAGAGAATGGCACATTTTTGTTGTCGTTGTTTGTGTTTGTTCTAGGTAAGATATCTCTTACAGTGTGGAAACTGACATCTGTATAAAGTCAAGAGACCCTGTGATTGAGTTCTTTGTGCAAGGCAACTATATTGAGGAAGATAACAAACTCACTACCTTCAAGAGATACATTAATAGAATGTATGTAGAGATTTAAAGACAATGCTAAATAAATGTATAAAGTAACGGTGTAATGGGAGCTCTCTGAGTGCCTGGCCAGTCAAGTGGTTCAGAAAGGAAATCCTATATGTAGAAGGACTGAGGTGAGCAGAGAGGCTTCCTGGGAAAGTCAGGGTAGATGGCCTTGCTGGGCATTCAGAGGGGAAAAGGCTATTTCCTTGGCAGTCCTTACTTGTTATTTTCCTTGCATATAAGAAGTAAGAATTATTAACTCATTTCACTCACAAAAAAAGTATAGACTTTACAACTGCCTAAAAGGCCCTGGATGATTAATGCCTCCTCTCCTCTTTTTCCCGTCCCCCCTTCCCGCATCTCGCCATTTACTGCTTTCCTCTGTGCTCCCTCTGCTCCAGCCACATTGGCCTCCCCTGTGACACTCCAGAAGCTCAGGCACCACACTGTCTTAGGACATTTGCACAGGCTCTTTGCTTTGCCTGGCCTGCTCTTCCCTCAGATGTACGCGTGGCCACTTCCTGCACCTTCTCAATACAATATTCCCTGACCATCCTATTTAAAGTTGCAACCAGCAAGCTCACCACTCCTGCTCTCATTTTTCTTTCCATAGCAAGTATACCTTCTAATGTGTGTGTTTACTTCATTTTAATTATCACTAATTTTTTCTCTTTCTTGTTACAATGTAAGCTTCACATGGATTGGAATCTTTATTTTGTTCATTAATGTATCTTAACACCCCCAGAACAATTTCTGGCACAAGATAGACATTCAGTAATATTTATTGAATTGAATATTAGAAAGAAGAGTTCCCAATAAATAAATTTTAAATTGTAGAACCAATTTTATAGGAATTGCTGAATAATGTATTTTCCAAATTTATGAAACAATATATTTTCCCTTTTGCATGTGGATGATATGGAGCCACCATCACCTATTTTTAAACTGGTTTTCAAACATATGAAATCTCAATCTCTTTCTTATTTCCTGCTGAAAAATGTTAGTATAACTGAGGTTATTTTAAAGTGTATTTTGGGATAAGATTGACAGGAAATTGCAAATGGGTAAATATTTGCAAATGCTTTCTCTGTTTTACTTTAAATTCCTCAAGTCACTTTTACTAATGCGACTCATGACTGATAATTAGGGAATAAAAGTACTTTGAGAATCATTTGAAAAATATAACAATATAAGCCTTTTTTGAATTCTTTATTAACTTTTAAGAACACAATTACATTAAAAGAGCAGTATTATATTTGTATCATCAATGTAGTTTTAGCAAATTTTATTTACATTTTCATCACAGGTCTATAGTAACTTTAGTCCCTAAACAGTTTAGGCAGAAATAAACAAATGAACCTTTTGTATACATACAAACGTTGCATACATACTCAACATTTATGCATACATATACATAACATGCTATTCGTTTGTTTCAGGGGTATCTACTGTACTTCACTCAAGAGGAATCTGCATGGTGAGTAATGTAATAATCAAGGGCATATATCCATTAAATCAAATAGGCATTATGGTTAAAAACTAAGGAAATAAACTTCCAAATGTAAATTGTAGGGATTGGACTATTGAACCATATAAGACAATGATAAGAAATGTTACAATGTTTTGTGCCTAAACCATTTAAAACATTGTCTGGATTATATTAGGTGCTCAGTAAATTTTTTTTAATAGTTAACAAGGATTTATTCACAGGAATACATGTAAGTTGAAAAAAAATAATAACAGAAAAGCTAAACAAATGAAGAGGACCCAAACCAAGTTTCATTCTTTAGCTTTTAACTTGCACCCTGTGTGCTTGTATCTAGGGCACAGAGGGCTACCAACATGTGCCAATACAGTGTAGGAATCCTGCATTATATCCATTAGCTTAAACATGTCTTTAAGATCATGCTTGGAACAAAAAAAGAAAGAAAAGAAAGCTTAGAAGGCAATAATGTTGAATGGGAATAAACATTGAAATATAGCAATTCATTTTTCAACTTTTACAATTGTCTTTATCTGCCAACTAACATTTCTGCAGCCTCAGTAAATTTTTATTAGATAAGTTAATGAATGCTATGTAATTTATATAGAGTGCTTTTATGAATTTGGCTACTTCACTTGCTTTTTACATAAAAAAAGTAGAAATAAACTATATCAAAAAGTTAGACTCAATTTTTGTTTATTAATTTTACAAATATTACCGATCACCTATTGTACTTCAGATGATTTGCTGTCAACAAGATGGTTAAAGTAGGCTGAGGAAACACTGAGGAATACTGGAAAGGAAGTTGAACTTTATGAAATAGAATTTTTAATGGTAAAACAATACAATATGGATAAATACAAGAAATATAAAATAATATTATATATCCTCTATGATCTCACAATCCATTTAAGGATATAAAATTTATATGCAAATAACTATAATGCAAGACAATAATAAATAAAGCATTAAAAAGAAATGAAATATTTTTACTGAAAGTAAATCACAAATGTACCTTGTGTGGTTCTGTCTATTCTCTACCTTTGATCCGTATGTCTATTCTTACACCAATAGCACATTGTTTTTATAAGTTCACCAACTTTGTTTTCCTTTTTCAAAATTATTTTGATTATTCTAGGCCTTTTACATTTCCACATAAATTTTAAAATGACTCTGTCAACAGCTACAAAAAAAACTTGGTGGAATTTTGATTCGGATTATGATAGATATTTAGAACAATTTGGAGGAAATTGGCAGCAAACAATATTGACCACTGATCCATTAATTCTCCATGTATTTAAGTCTTATTTAATTTCTTTCAGCAAATTATATAACTTCCAGTGTAAACGGTTTGCAAGAATTATGCTAAATATATCCCTAAGTACTTCATATTTTAATGTAATTATAAATGACAGTTTTAAAATTTCAATTTGTAAATGTTAGATGCTAGTATATAGAGGTGCAATTGATTTTTTTTGATAGAAAAATTCTTTAATTGAAACAAGTTTACACGTTGACACTTATGGCTTAACTAGAATAAATCTGTTCAAGTTAAAACTGTAGTAAGGACCAAACAGATAATGTAGGGGGGTTCTCTCAAAACAGTGGGTTCTAGTCCCACTGTAGGACCTCTCGAAAGCAAAAATCCAATTATTGAAATAATTCAAATTTTTACTCTATAGATGAAAAGAATTATCCTAGAGGTCAAACCATTCAGTGTTACACACAAAGTGTTATTTTCCCTTACTCATACAGTTTCAAAACATGATTTTTTAAATATATATTACCCTTGTATTCTGTAAAAGGGTAAATTCCATTCTTAGTCTGGCAGTCATTTTGTATTAATAGATTCTTTGAAATTATCTGTACACTTCATGTAAAATTAGTATTATTTCTTCCTTAACTGTTTGGTGGAATAAAGTTACTTGAGCCTAACATTTCTTTGGGGAGAGCTTCTGACTACAAATTCAGTTTCCTTACTAGATAGAGGGCTATTCAGTTCGTCTATTTCTTCCTGAGTAAGTTTTAATAGTTTGTGCTTTTCAACAAATTTGTCCATTGTATATAAGTTGTCAAATTTATGGGTATAAATTTTATAATATTATTTGTTGATTATCATTTTAATATCTGTAGTATCTACAGTGATGTCCTCTCATTTCTTCCTGGTACTGTAATCTGTGTCTTCTCTAACTTATCCTAGACAACCTTCACATAATATTATGCTACTTTACACAAGAACCCTACAACAGTATATTTTCACTTTGGCCCTTTCGTCCTTCATGTTCATGCATTTTTAGTTTTGCATGTTTAAATCCTACAGTTTTTAGACAACCAATTATATTTTAAACCTATTAAAATAAAGGAAAAAATATTTCATATTTACACTTTTACCATTCTATGTGCTCTTTATTTCTTCGTGTAGATCTAAATTTTGGCTTTCACATTTCCTTTAATTGAATAATTTCCACTAACACATCTGATAGTATATACTTGCTAATAATGAATTCTGTCAGCTTTTGTTTGTTTAAAAATGTGTTTATTTTGCCTCTACATTTGAAAGATATTTTTGCTGGATGTAGAATTCTGGGAAGACAGGTCTTTTTGATGTTTGTTTTAGTACATTAAAGTTATTGCACCATTGTTTTCTGTCATGCAAAGATTCTAATGAGAAATATGCTCTCATTGTTTTTTTGTTTTGTTTCTTTTATGAAACACATCTTGTTTTCACTGACTGCCTTAGGAATTATCTTGTTATTTTTGGTTTTCAGCATTGTATTTCTAGGGTGGCCACAACAAAGCATCACAGACTAGGAGGCTTAAATAACAGAAATCTGTTTTTTCACAGTTCTGGAGGCAAGAAGTATTAGATCAAGGTGTAAGTAAAGTGAGAGTAGAATTGGTTCCCTCTAAAGGTCTTGGGTCAAACACCAGTTCCAGGCCTCTCTCCTAGCTTGCAGTTGGCCATCTTCCTTCTATGTCTTCGCATCATTTTCTTCTGTTATCTCTGAGCCCAAATTTTCTTTTCTTATAAGGACACCAATCATATTGGATTAGTGCCCACTCTAATGATGTCATTTTAACTTAATTATCCCTGTAAAGACCCTGTCTCAAATACAGCTGCATTCTAAAGTATTGGAGGCTATGGCCTCAACATATAAATTTTTGGAGGATTCAATTCAGCCCAAAATAAGTTCCTCTAATGAGGATATGCTATGGGTATACTTTTCTCTAAGTTTCTTGGATCTGGGACTCATTGTTTTTTGTAATTTTTGTGAATTTTTGGCTATTATCCCTTCTAATATTTCTTTTGCCCTGATTTCTTTCTTCTCTCTTTCTGTAACTCAAATTTCCTTTATATGAGATAATTATGTATTTTCTAATAGATTTTAGATGCTCTTTTCCTACCTTTTTTCCCCTTTTGTTTTGCTTTGGATAATTTCTATTGATACATTCTAAAGTTTACTGATTTTTTTTTTCTTTTCTGTATTCAGCCCGCTGATAAGCCTATTGAATGAATTCTTCATCTCTGACAGCACATTTTTCATTTCTGGTGTTTCTACTTGACACTTAATTATAGTTTGCATCTGTCTGCCAAAGTTTCCTATCTTTTCATGCATACATTTTTCCACTAGATACTTTAAAATATTAATCATAATTATTTTAAAGTGTCCGCCTGAATATTCTAATATCTGGGCCATCTCTGGGTCTGGTTCTGTTGACTGCTTTATTTTTTGACAATGGCTTGTTTCTTTTTCTTCCTTTTTTATATGCTTCACAAGTTTTGATTGAATGCTATACACAAGAACACTAGAGATTGATGTAAATAGTATTTATACCCAGAAATGTGGATGTCTCTTCGTCTGTCAGGTTGATAGTGTGTACATGTTCATTGAAGGTGAAGGAGAGGAGAATTTAAATTGAACTAATAAGTAGTGGTGCCAGGTTTGGGTTTTATCATTGCCATAGTAACATTCATTGCACCTCAGATGTCAAATTCCTCCACTCTGGGACTGCAGCTACCATGGGGTTTGACTAAGGTGAAGAGGGCTGGAGAGCAGTCTTCAGTGTTACTGCTCCACTTTAAACATACTACAGTCCCTATCCACCTGTACAATAGAGGAGGTGTCTCTTCATGTTCTTGTGCATCCTCTATTCCTCAGTTCAAGGACTGCAGTAGGGGTAGAGGATTTTTTTCAACTCTACTGCTTTAACTTTAGTCTCAAGCATGCCCAATGCACTTAGGCTTCAGAAATAAACTTTTCTAAGTATTCCCTACCCTAGTCCTTTATGCCAAAATGCTTTTACTTCATGGGTATCTTAAGCATAAGTAGCTTTTTGTCCCTCTCCCAAAAGCAGTAGAACTATGATTTCTACCTGTGCAAGACCTTGGGCATGAGTGGTTCTCTGCCCTCTTCAGTGACAGATAACTTTTACTTTTATTTCTTCCTCAGCAGCACCTATTCTTTTACTGTCATTAGGAGAAGCAGAAGCATTTCCTGCTCCTCCTTGATAGCAATTTTGCTTCACATAAGAGAAGCTTCTAGAATGCTGGTGGATTTCATGCTGGCTCACCACTAGCAGACTGCTACTAGGTAGTATTACCACCTTTGCAACCAGAGGGGCCTCTCTGAGGTCTTCTGCCTTGATCCTGATTTTTCTCATGTGTATCCAGTAAAGATCCATGGAAGATAATGATGAGGAGGTACAGACACTCACGTCTGGGCCTCCCATGGATTTAAACTGTCATGTTACCATGTACTCAGCCTTTAACATTCGTTAAGGTTTCAGTTGTTTGCTCTGAACTTCATAATTATGACTGTCACCTCTTTCTCCTTGTCTCACCAAAGGCTAAAGAGTTTTTGTGCCCTACTCTTCTCCAAAGGTCATGGAATTCATGTTATCTCGTCTTGCAACCTCAACTCTATGATAGATTAAAAAAGACAGTGATGATTTTACAACTTATCTAGCTTTTTTCTCACTGTTAAGAAAAAAAATGACATTCTCTTTAGCCTCTACATCCTAAATAGAAGTGAGCTCATTGTCCTCAGATTTTAAAGGAACACTGAAAAAATATAATTCATCCAGAAAAGGTAAAGATATAACAATAGACATTCTACTTCCCTCTAGTTCCATTTCAACCCCCCCCCCCCCAGGCTACCACCAAAATAGCCTCCATGTTGGTCTCCAATTTCCACTTCTACCCCTAATCTATTCTGCAAATAGCATTCCAGATAATTTTTTTAAATGCACAACATGTCTTTACATTGCTTATATTCTTCAGTGTTTTCCTGTTGAACATAACATAAAAAGTGAAATCCTTATCATGGTTTATATAGCCTTAATTCAACTTTTCATGGCTCATGTCCCATCCTTCCTTCTTTCTTAAATTTCAAAATATTTAGGGGGTACAAGTGTTTTTCTTACATAGATGAATTGAATAATGCTGAAGTCAGGGCTTTTAGTGTGCCTGTCATCAAAGTAGAGTGCATTGCACTCTATAGATATGTTTTTATCCCTCTCCCCTCCCACCTTTCCCCTTCTTTGTTTCCAATGTCCTTTACACCACTGTATGACAGTGTATGCCCACGATTTACCTCTCACTGATTAATGAGAACATGTGGTGATTGTTTTTCCATTCCTGGTATAACTTCACTTAGCATACTTCATATATGCTGGTATACTTCTCCAGTTCCATCCAAATTGCTGCAAAAGACATTATTTCATTCCTTGTTAATGGCTGAGTAGTACTCCACAGTATGTTTATGTATATGTATCTATCTATATATGTATACACACTCACACATTTTCTTTATCCATTCATCAATTGATGGGTACTTAGGTTGATACATATCTTTGCAATTATGAATTGTGCTGTGATAAATATTCAGGGGTAGGTGTCATTTTGGTATAATAACTTATTTGCCTTTGGTAGATACCCAGTAGTGGGATTGCTGGATGGAATGCTAGGTCTACTTTTATTTCTTTGAGGAATCTCCATAATGTTTTCCATAGATGTTGTACTAATTTACATTCCCACCAACAATGTATAAGCATTCTTTTTTCACCAAAATGGCCAACATCTACTGTTTTTTTAATTTATTTTTTATTTTTTAGTAATGGTCATTCTGACAGGGATGAGGTGGTATTTCATTGTGGTTTTACTTTGTATTTCCCTGATGATTACTGATGCTGAGCATTTTTTTATGTGTG
The DNA here is from genome assembly GCA_008750895.1 of Mirza zaza. Taxonomy (NCBI): domain Eukaryota; kingdom Metazoa; phylum Chordata; class Mammalia; order Primates; family Cheirogaleidae; genus Mirza; species Mirza zaza. The sequence continues at coordinate 15,850 of VSMD01101464.1, read as the reverse complement.
TGTTGGCCATTTGTCTATCTTTGTTCATGTCTTTCGTCCAATTTTTAATAGTGTTATTTGTTTTTCTCTTATTGATTTGTTTGAGTTCTTTGTAGATTCTGGATATTAGGACTTTATCAGATGTATAGGCATTGTCATCACTTCTCTTCAACATAGTACTAGAAGTCTTAGCCAGAGAAATAGGCAAGAGAAAGAAATAATGAACAAATCAGGAAATAGGAGATCAAACTATCTCTGTTCACCTACAATATGATCTTGTATCTAGAAAATCCTAAAGACTCCACCAAAAGACTCCTAGAATTGATAAATAAATTCAGCAAATTCTCAGTTTATACAAATCAGTAGCATTTCTATATGCTAATAACAGTCAAACTGAGAATCAAATCAAGAACTTTATACCATTTGCATTAGCTGTAAAGAAAATAAAATTCCTAGGAATATACTTGACCAAGGAGGTGAAAGGTCTCTAAAAGGAGAACTACAAAACACTGATGAAAGAAATCATAGAGGACACAAGCAAATGGAAAAACACTCCATGCATATGGATTGAAAGAATCAACATTGTTAAAATGTTTACACTGTCCAAAGAGATTTACAGATTCAATGCAATTCCATCAAAATACCAACATCATTTTTCACAGATCTAGATAAATTAATTTTAAACTTCATGTGGAACCAAAAAGAGCCTGATAACTGAAGCAATCTCCTGTAAAAAGAGCAAATCTGGACACATCACATTACCTGACTTCAAATTATGATAAAAGGCTATCATAACCAAATCAGCATAGGACTTGTAGAAAGGTAGACACATAGACCAATGGAATAGAATACAGAACCCAGAAATAAAACCATATAGCTACAATCAACTGTTATTTGACAAAGGAAACAAAAACGTACAGTGGGGAAAGGAGGCCCTATTCAATCAATGGTGCTGGGAAAATCGTGCTATCTCTCTTTGTTCCATACACAAAAATTAACTCAAGGTGTATTAAAGACTTTAATGTAAATGTGAACCATAAAAATTCCAGAAGAAAACATAGGAGAAACTCTTCTGAACATTGGTTTAGACAAAGCATTTATGACTAAGACCCAAATGGCAAATATAGCAACAATAACAATAAATAAATTGGACTTACCCAAGTAGTTTCTGTACAGCAAAGGAATCAACAGAGTAAATAAACAACCTACAGAATGGGAGAAAATATTTGCAAACCATCCTCCCCTCATTACATTCATTTCATGCTTTCCTTCTGTGTTTGAGTTATCTTGGGACATTTCCTACCTTAGATTCTCCCTTGGTGCTTTGCCTTCTCTCTGAAACACTAGGTCCAAGTACCTAACCATCTACCCTCAACATACACACACAAAGAGAGAAGGAGAGAGCACCTCTTCTCTTTGCTGACATTATTCTCCATCTCTACATATTGTTTTCTTTGTGACACTTACCAAAATATACAGACAGTCCCCAACTTAAGATTTTTCCGCTTTACGGTGGGTTTTTCAGAATGTAACCCCATTGTAGGTAAAGAAGCATCTCATAAGTCAAGGTGTATTTGTGTGGGGCTTTGTTTGTTTACTTTTTCACTCATTCATCATCTTTCTTCTTCATTAAACTGCAATATTTATGAGGACAAGGACCACTTGTGTCTCATTGACCATAGGCTACTGTGACCCAAACACAATGCTCAGCATACCACACATTTGATAAGCATTCTTAAAAGTGTATAAAAATTATGATATCTGATCATTACTTATAGATTATATCTTATTGTATTTAAATACATGCCAATAAATTATTATATTATTATATATCACATATATTTATTTAATATTTACTATAAAATATTTAGATTAATTTAACAATGTATGTAGTAGTAGAGAGAAGAATGCTAGACAAAGCTTCAACTATAGATGGAATAGAACCTAAAACATTAATCCCATGGAACTTAAACCACTACTTAAATTACCCTAAATTAGTTTCTAGCCATTTCTTAAAAATAGAAAATATTTATGTAGAGAAATGTGCAGGTGAATGTAATTTTCTGGGAAAAACTATCCAGGGATATAAATGAAAGTCACTTTGCACCTCCTATTTCATAAAAGTCTGTTCTTTGGGGATTGTTCAACTTCGTTTTGCAGAATCAAGTAGTTTGGTTATTTTGAGTAAGCATATGTACTTTTAAGTGGTTATTCAAACTGAATTGCCTGAGTCTTTTAGGGTTTAGTGCTCACTAAATGTTATATATAACCAGAAAGAAATGGATAGTAAAATTGCAGGGACTCACCAAATTATTAACATTTCATTCTACTGTGAGCAAGAAAATAGCATCAAGTATATTTATATAAGGTAGAATAATGTCTTACACTATATAAGTCTTCCACATGCCTGAAGTATGCTCAGAGATATATTGAAAACTTAGTTTCTGTTGACATATCATAAAATAGAAGATTAAAATAATGTTGACTGATACATCTAAACAAAGTTCTTCATTAACAAGTGGCCCATTGCCCTAAAGGATCTTATGTCTGCAATTTATTCCTTGGCATCTTTTAAAATCTTCCAATAAATAGAATTTTTAAAAAAATACTACTACACCTTCAAAACAACTAAGAATTTTATTTTCCCAGTAATACAATGAATAAGCATGTGAAATTTCATCCCCAAAGGACTTCTTTCTTAAGAAAAAGCCGAGAGAGTGAAAATGGAATGGTTTAGAAGGCCTTCTTCTATAGAAGCCTAACCTGTGTGACTACATAACGTAATATGAGGTACATCCCATATATGACCTAGTTTTGATTTATATAATGAAATCATGTCACTAAAAATAATAAAATACTTAAGTGATATATATCTGGAATACAATGTTTTAAATATTATCAGAAAATTTGGATCAACAGCAGATAAAACTGACTTTTCATAATCAACTAATAATCATGTGCTGTTCTTTTAGCTTTAAAAATATAAATACATGTACTCTAATACATTGGAACTAAATGATGGGCACACAAGTGCACAGAGGAAAGTAAAATTCATAGGAAATCAAGCAGGGGGAGGGGAGAAGGAAAAACTCACCTGATGGGTATAATGAACACTATTCGGGTGATGGGCACATTTACAGCCTTGACTCAAGTCATGTATCAAAAAACATTTGTATCCCCTTAATATTTTAAAATTTAAAAAAATTTAAAAAGATATCAATGTCACAACTCAACAATTAAGAAACAAAATACTTGATTGAAAAATTGGCAAAAGACTTGAATAGACATTTCTTCAAAGAAGGTGTACAAATGGCCAATTGGCACATGAAAAAGATGCTCAGCATCACCAATCATTAGGAAAATGAAAATGAGATATCACAATGAGATATCACTTCACACTCATTAGGATAGTAATTATATATATTTTAAAAAAACAGAAAATAGCAGGTCTTGATGAGGGTGTAGAGAAATTAGAACCCATGGTGGGAATATAAAATGGTGCAACCACTGTGGGAAACAGTATGGCAGTTCCTCAAAAAAGTAAAAATAGAATTACAATGTGATCCAACAGTTTCAGTTCGGGGTATATACTCAAAAGAATTGAAAGCAAAGCCTCGAGCAGATTATTTGTACACCCATGTTCATACAGCATTATTCATAATGGATGAAAGGTAGAAGCAAACCATGTGTCTATTAACAGATGAATAGATAAAGAGAATCTGGTATATGCCTACAATGGAATATTATTTAGTCTTTAAAAAGAGGGAGATTCTGGCATATGCTACAACATAGACGAACTTTGAAACATGTTACATGAAATAAGTCAGTCACAAAATGACACATGCTGCATGATTTCATTTATACGAGCTACATCAGCATTCCCCAAACTTTTTGGCACCAGGGACTGGTTTCATGGAAGACAATTTTTCCACGGACTGGGCAAGGGTTGGGGGAGATGGTTTCAGAATGATTCAAGCACATTACATCTATTGTGCAGTTAAATCTTTCTGCTGATAATCTGTATTTGTAGCCACTCTCCATAGATAGCATTACCACCTGACCTCCACCTCAGATCATTAGGCATTAGGTTTTCATAAGGAGTGTGCAACTTAGATCCCTGGTATGTGCAATATAGAGTAGAGTTCTCCCATGAGAATCTAATGGCACTGCTGATCTGAGAGGAGGTGGAGCTCATGCAGTGATGCAAGTAATGGGGAGTGGCTGTAAATACAGATGAAGCTTCGCTCACTTGCCCACTGCTCACCTCCTGCTGTGCAGCCTGGTCCCTAACAAGCTACAGACCCCTAGTCCCAGGGGCTAGGGACCACAGAGTTAAATACAGTAGAGAAATTTATAGAAGTAGAAAGTAAAATGTGTTGCCCTGTGTGGGGGAAGAGGGGAAATGAGGAGTTATTATTTAATGAGTACAGAGTCTCAGTTTTGCAAGATGAAAAGAGTTTTGTGAACGGATGGTGGTGATGGTAGCACAACAATATAAATGTACTTTATGACAGCTAATGTGCATTTAAAATTGTTAAGATGGTAAATATATGTGTATTTTACAATTTAAAAAATTAAAAAATGTTTAAAAGCATAAAACATGCATAAACCTTTTCTGAGGTAAAATCTTCAGGCTTATCTAAACTTTAATATAAAAATTGTGTCTATTTTACCTGCCATCCTATCTCCAGTTTTTAGCACACATTACACATTCAATAAATATTCATCATTGCATTTGAAAACTCAATGGGTATCCGTATGACACTCCTGAGAGTTATACCATTTGCCATTGTTGAGACTTCAATTAAAAAATGTTGACACTATTCCATGCCTAGTCATTTACTACCATCAAGTCCTTTCAGAGATACAGCAGTAGAATTTCTGGCTCTATATTGTTGCTTCTCTATTTCAGGCAATTGCACACAAATCAAGACAGACAATGAAAGGCTGTGATGATCTCTGCGGTAACCTACATTCTTACTACGATGAAGTCTGTCATGTCAGTGATTCTCAGGTGCACCATCCATAAATAAGGCAGCTCTTTAGGATGTCACACCGTAATCCTGCCAGTTTAGGGTCATCAGGGCATTCAGAAATCAATTTACTGATTACAAATAGGGGAGGAAAAAAACTAAGAAAAGGTGACAATGTGAAGGGTAAAATAATTATAATACAGAAGGACAGTATCAGTAAGGCAGAAAGGTAAGGGGGAAACAACACTAACATTTAAAGAGCATCTAAGTTTTGGGATGATGCTAGACATATATGCCATCTCACTTAAGCTCCACAAGGCCCCAACCAATTAAAACCACCATTTTTTTTTTTTTTTGAGACAGAGTCTCACTTTGTTGCCCAGGCTAGAGTGAGTGCCGTAGTGTCAGCCTAAATCACAGCAATCTCAAACTCCTGGGCTCAAGCGATCCTCTTGCCTCAGCCTCCCAAGTAGCTAGGACTACAGGCACATGCCACCATGCCCAGCTAATTTTTTGTATATATATTTTTAGTTGGTCAATTAATTTCTTTCTATTTTTAGTAGAGACGGGGTCTCGCTCTTGCTCAGGCTGGGTTCGAACTCCTGACCTTGAGCGATCCACCTGCCTCGGCCTCCCAGAGTGCTAGGATTACAGGCATGAGCCACCGCGCCCGGCCTCCACCATTTCTTATAAATGAGAAAACCAATGTTCAGAGAAGTAAAGAGAAAAGAACATCTTTGAGAGGACGGATCCAAGGAGTGGACAGAAGTCAGAATGATGTGAACCGGTGTTCCTCCACGAGCATGTGAACAGCCCCACTTCACAGGTTGTGGCCAGAGGAATGAAAGGAATGAAGATTTAAAGGTGCCACGGAAGAGGGATTTTTAGTTATGAAATCAGTGTTTAAAAGCAGCAAATGCTTTCCATTTGTACATGCATTCAGTGATCGTAATGATAAAAATAACAGTACCGAATATAAATGTTCATACCTACAGAAAGAGCACCTCGAGCAGGCAGGAAGCTGTGCAGAGCCTAGCACAAGCTTTTTTAAGAAACCTAGTTGTTACGGGATAACTCAATTTTTTAACATTTTAAAAGAAGTCCTTAAAATCTGTAATGATTCTATTCATGATAAGATTTCAGGGTTGTTTTTTCCATCTTTCATACCCTCCAAGTTTAGTTTGCCTCTCCTCTTCCTACTTTTCTTCCCACTCAAGTCTCTGTACTCTTCTTTCACAGAAGTAACAACTTCTTCACCTTTATAGAACTCTGGCCACTTTTCCCTGTACAGAGGAAGCAGCAGGCAGCTGTACCACCAAGTGAGGTGGAATTTTTTTACGTCAAACAGGCTGGTGGGAGAGGCCCCTGGAGCCAGAGGATGAACGGCGCCTCTCTGTTGCATTGCTTTGCTTCATAGCCACTCACAGAATAAGCGTTCGTTTACTTCAGGGGCATTGCTACAAAGCACACTTCTGGAAACTTCTTAAGTGTTCAAGTCAAACCTCGGTCTTTCAGCAAGTCTCTCTCAGGAGCAGAGAGAAAAGTTTAGGCCTTGACAAGCAGAAAACTGACTTTGAAGTATTTCTCACTTACATTCCCTCCATGTCCTTATTTGTCTTTTTTGAAGTGGAAAGTAAAAGGGAATGGACAACAGTGTGACTATTCCAGGAGAGCTTGGAGAAAGAATGCATTTCACGGAAGAAGCCTGCAGTTAAGCAAAGCAGAAATTGTGAGCTTAGAGCTTGCAGACACGGGCCTGCTCCCCATTCTGCCAGCCCTCTTCAGTGACCTGGAACAACAGCACATTCTCCATCCTGACTCAGTTTCCTTTTTGAATGGGAAGGAGCGATATGTTGAATTTTCCAAAATACTTGCCATATACTTAGGAGAGATGTCAGAATGATTAGTTTGATGAGAGATAATCATCAAAAAATGCTGTCTTCTTAGCTCATAATGACACAATGAGCATTTGAGACAGTATCTTGGATTTTTATCAAATATTATAGTTTTAAAACTCTAATATCTTAGACTATAGGTGTGATAGACATAGATAGTAAATGGCTTTTAAAGGTAAATTTAATTTTTTTCTCACATCTGAGAAACATAAATGTCATTTGCCCTCATCAAATGTGGTTGTCATTTTTAATTTATCACAGGGATCTGAAATACAATTCTTTGCATATGATTATATAATTTCAATGCCCTACACGTTAATACGTTTTCTTGAAAATCTCCCTTAAAGTTTTCTGCCATATCTCAAACTGTTGTAAAAGGTTAGAGTTATATATGATTTTATGAAAACCTTATCTATGAAGTGTATAATTTTGGAAGAAACATATTAATTAAAAGAATAATGGAATAGTATTTAATGTGAAATTAACATAAAATGTATTTTTAGAGTTACTATTAATACCATGTCATAATTGACTAAGCTACTTAACCTATAAAATATTATAGTAATTTAGATATAAAGTATATATTAATTGTCTATAGGTGCTATAACAAATGATCACAAATAGAATGGCTTTAAAAACCATCACCTTATTTTACAGTTCTGTAGGTTAGAAGTCCAACACAGATCAAGGGGTTGTGTTCCGGAGTTTCCAGGTAAGAATCCGTTTTATTGTCCTTCCCAACTTCTAGAGGACTCCTGCATTCCTGGGCTCACGGAATTTTTATTTTCAAAGCCATTTTTAAAAGCAGCAACAGTGGGTCCCTCTCAAATTACCATCTTGCTGGTTTTCTCTTCCGCCTCTTCCTTGTTGGCTTTTGAGGAGTTGTATGATTAGCTTGGGCCCACCCAGATAATCCAGGATAACATCACTAGCATTAAGGTCAGAAGATTAGCAACCTTAATTGCATCTGGTAACCTTAACTCCCTTTTGCCTTTTGCGGTATAAATATTCACAGGTTCCAGGGATTAGGATGTGGACATTATTTGGAGGTTATCATTCTGCCTGTCATAGTATATAATTATTTATAGCAGTATATAATAGCGTATTATTATTATCTTAGGTCTAATATACTGTTTACATGTCTAAGATATGGTAAATTAGGGTTAAATAATATTTAACACATATGATTATGTTTTGCATGCATTAAGATATAATCTCTCCTTATTGATTTGAATTACACAACATTATAGGTACATTTCTCCTATGTATCCCAATCAAAATAATTTCTCCTGATGCTGTACTTAACAGTGCAGTTATAAAAGAGGATATGGAAGAGAAATAAGTGGAAACAGCAAGTTATCAATTTCAAAGAACTGAACATTCCCTAACTGAAATCTCTCCCAGGGAGTGAACCAGCTGTCACACAATTTGGGACAAAAGTCTCAACTTTACCACACATTCCAAGCCTGAGCTCCATGATAATCTCACCAAGATCAACTGAAACCAAAAGCTGGAATTGGCCCCAGGCTTTTGCATAAACCCAGACCCAAAATTTGTGTTTTGTAAAGTCTCAAAGCCCCATTTTAAACTTGGTCTCCAGTCAAGTGCCTCTTTTTTTAATACACTGAATGCTAAGGGGCCAAGAACATTTACCAAACACCTACCATGTGTCTTGTAGAGTTATATAGTCTATAGCTATTAATAGAAACTATGTGACATTTTATTTGCATAACTTTCTGTGCATAACTTTTTCCTCTTTACAGCTCTAAAAGTAGACATTTTTGCCCCGGTTATAAAGATGAGAAATCCAAAGCTCAGTGATTAGTGAAGCGGGAATGTGACTACTGGCCCTTTTGATCTCAAAAGTAGTATTCCTCTCCTTATATCATACTGAGTCTTCTTTAAGGAGCTATTTATAAATTTTAATTGCTCTTCTTTTTCCAATTCTTTCAGCCTATTAATTAGGTTGTCAGTATCTAATCTTTCTGTTTTTTGGGTGTGAGCGTTAATTGCTATTAGTTTTCCTCTTAGGTAAGCTTTTGCTTTATCCCACAGGTTTTGGTAACAAGTATCACTGTTATCATTTTGTTCGAAGAAACTCTTGATTTCTCTCTGAATTTCTTCCTTGACCCAATAATTTTTCAATAATAGATTTTTTAGTTTCCATGATTTTGTGAGGTGTTGAGTGCTTCTAGAGGAATTGAACTGTAATTTTATACCATTATGGTCATAAAAGATACAAGGTATAATTTCTCAACATCTCTAATCATCAGAGAAATGCAAATCAAAACCACAATGAGATATCACCTAACCCCAGTGAGAATGGCCTATATCAAAAAATCCCAAAACAACAAATGCTGGTGAAGATGTGGAGAGACAGGAACACTCTTACACTGCTGGTGGGACTGCGAATTAGTGCAACCTTTGTGGAAAAGAATTTGGAGATACCTCAAACAGCTAGAAACAGAAATACCATTCGACCCAGCAATAGCATTATTAGGCATCTACCCAAAAGAGCATAAGACATTCTATTATAAAGACATCTGCACCTGAATGTTTATGGCAGCACAATTAACTATTGCAAGGTCATGGAAACAACCTAAGTGCCCGTCAATTCATGAGTGGATAATTAAAATTTGATATGTGCTCACAATGGAATATTACTCAATTCTAAGAAACGACAGTGAGCTACCACGGTTTATGCTATCCTGGATTAAGCTTATGCCCGTTATCCAAAGTGAGGCAACACAAGATCAGGAAAATGGGCTCCACATCTACTCGCCATCAAATTGGTACTGACTTATTAAAACTACGGTGCTCAAATGGTGGTAGTATTCACCAGGGATTCGAGGGGAGACCCACATCCTAGGGATGGGGCCAGCATTGTGGGAGGGGAAGGGAATACCTCTAACCTTTCTTAGGGAGAGGCAAAGATATACAATGTAACCAAAATGTCAAAAAAAAAAAACAACAAAAAAACTTTTATCTGGTGGTAGGCAGGTGGGAGGGGGGAGAAGGAGAAAGGTGTATACTTACATAATGGGTACACACCACCTGGGGTTTGGACACTCTTAAGCTCTGGCACGGCAGGGGGGGAGGGGTGGCAGGGGCAATACATGTAACCCTAACAATATTTGTACCCCCATATTATAATAAAATAAAAGGAAAAAGAATTTTTTTTTTTTGAGACAGAGTCTCACTTTATTGCCCAGGCTAGAGTGAGTGCCGTGGCGTCAGCCTAGCTCACAGCAACCTCAAACTCCTGGGCTCAAGCAATCCTGCTGCCTCAGCCTCCCAAGTAGCTGGGACTACAGGCATGTGCCACCATGCCCGGCTAATTTTTTCTATATATATTAGTTGGCCAATTAATTTCTTTCTATTTATAGTAGAGACGGGGTCTCGCTCTTGCTCAGGCTGGTCTCGAACTCCTGAGCTCAAATGATCCGCCCACCTCGGCCTCCCAGAGAGCTAGGATTACAGGCGTGAGCCACCTCGCCCGGCCAAGGAAAAAGAATTTAATTGCACTTAATATAATTTTTGAATAACAATTAACTTCAAATAATCTAGTTCTCATGTTCATGTCATCAGAAATTTCCTGGGTGATCTCAAGAGTTGATATCATCTCTAGTTTACTTCTGGCTTCTACAAGGAGATGTGTGGTAGGCCAAATAGTGGCTTTCAAAAATGTTCATATCTTAATCCCTGGAACCTGTGAATATTTTATGTTACATAGGAAGAGAGAACAAAGATGGAACTAGATTTGCTAACCAGAGATTATATGGGATCATCTGGGAGTGCCCAATGTAAACAAATAGTCTTAAATGGGAAAGAGAAGGGCAGAAATGTCAGAACGTGGGAAAGACTTGAGTGGTCATTACTGGCTTTAATACTAAAGAAGTCCAGGAGCCGAGAAATATGGGCAGCTTCTAGAAACTGACAAAGACAAGGAAACAGATTCTCCTCTAGAGCTTCCAGAAAAGAATGCAGCCCTGCTGACACTTTGATTCTAGCCCTGTGAGACCCATGTTGGATTTTTAACCTCCAGAACTGAAAAATAATAAATTTGTATTGTTTTAAGTCAGTAAGGGTTTGTGGCCATTTGTAATAGCAGCAATAGGAAGCTAATATAGTCAGTACTAATTAAACCCATTCAAGGACAAAAGAACCATTCACCATACCTAAAGGGGCTTTGGGGACTTGCTTAAGGTCCCCATGGCCTAAACTTCATCTGTGAAGGAGAGAATGGCATGTACTCAGTGGTTCTAGACACAGTGGAAAGAAGAAGAAAGGAAAAATATAAGATGATCAGTTAGTCTCCTTGGGAGTTTATAAAAAAGAAAAATAAGAAGAATCACTTTATTTCTTTTGAATATTATAGTTTAATACTTTGTTTAGCCTTCTGTATTCATACAATATTCCTAATACAGAGAAAATACTATTTTCATTCTGCACAATCAAAGAGGTAAAGATGAATCCTGGAAAATTATTAAAATAAAATAATTTTTTAAAGCTAATTGTTTCAGCTTCAGTATTCTACCTATGTTTCAGATATTCAGAAAAGCTAGATGTTTAGTTTTTATGCTATAATACATCAGAAATAACTTGGTCTAGATGTTAACAGTACAATGCTGGATTGTAGTGCCTCATAAAAAGCAAAATTCTAACTCAGTGTCTTTCTTTCTGTACTTCTCTTTAAAGATATGCTGTTCCTCTTTTGAGATATATTGAATTATTTCTTTTAAAATTATCTGAAAGAGAAACTATTTTAGAAAAAAACCTCTTTCTTCCTCTAGATAGAAAAAGAATAGACAAGCAACGCCTTCATGTAAAACATTGGAAGAGACAGGGACACCATGAAACTGTCCTTATCTCAATACTATTATTAGTGGAATTAAGTAATTGTAAAGCATCAAAGCCTAAACACTAAAGCTAAACAATTAAGATGGGGGTTACGTTGCAGTAAATTATTGGTGTAATAATTGAAGATGGAAAAGTGTGGAAAGCTTTGAAACAAAAGAAGAGTTAATAAAAATGGGGGAAAAAACCTCCCGGTGGAGATGTATCTGGCAGTCCTAACAAATACCTCCACAGCCCTGATTTCCCTCTGAGCACTAGTCCTGGGTAGCCAAACCGAAATGGATGGCAGTAATTAGATTCTGATGAGTGAAGGACCCACATGAGGGCCAGTGTTTCTGGAGGAGTTAATGAAACGAAAGGAAATGGCCAGATTTCACGAATGATGTAAAATGGATGCAGAGCCTCCAAGAGTTTTTTTTTTTTTTTTTTTTTAAATGACTGTCTTCTTCCTACTCACCTAACAGTACATATAGAAGGGGGAAATATCTAGCACACAGAAAATTGATCACAAGTGGAGAATTTTAATATGTGCACACTTCCAGTAGTAAGATTCAGGGTCACCCAGAGCTATTATTCAAAGTCAGTATCAGACCATTTAATTTTCTGCTTCAGTTCCTCCCTGCTTCTCCCCCTCCAACCCCAGTCTAATGGCCATACACCATCTTCTCTTTTCTGCTGTCCTTCTGCCTCTTTTAAGCACTGTTTGTGCTCCGAATGGAGTTTTATGACGGACATCTCCAGGTATGGTATCTATTCCCCTTAATGAAACCCTAGTTGTAGTGAGTGCTAATAGCTCAACAAGCATTTTATAGCCCTTTTAAAGAAAATGTGTAGAGTGGACGTGGATGTACTTAGCACGCAGCTTAGTAAATAGAAATGGAACATGAGCAGTGCTGTTAGAGCTGTGAATGATTTGTGGTGACTTTCATGTCAGCTGGTTTTTATCTTTTGTCCCTTACTGGAAGCCCCAGAATCCATTTTAAGTTAATTCCAAAAGCTAAGTCTGAAACAAATTGTATAGTGACAGGTGAAAAATGTAAGTGGAAAAATGCTGCCAGGGGCTATATAGTATGCCAATGTGTTAATCCACTTGGACAAAAGGCAGTGTAACATGTCTGGAAATACATCCGTTTGCCTTTAACTGCTTGGGCGCTTCTCTTTTTTCTCCTTTTGATAATTATATCCTGATTCATTTGGCATTACAATTGCTTTCTAAACTTCACCATTTCCTCTTATTTAACTCACATTCATTTCCAAATTGAGACTTCATTTTCTCTTTCGTTTTGCTTTCCCATTGATTCAGTTTATATTTTAGCATTTGTGTCTAAAGATCAAACTTGCTGGTTTGCAGGTGAACAGACACAGGTATATGCAGTAACTCAACTACACAACCAGATGTTCCTGCGATTAGTTCAGCAGCTGCCTCTTGCTCAGGTCGTCCTGGTGTGAAAACCAACAAACCTTACAAATTGAAAAAAATAGGAAAGGAAAGAAAGAGAGGAATAAATGTGCTTTTAGAGCTACTGTTCTGTGAGGAGATTGAACAGAGAATGGTTGAGTATCAAAGAATCATCCACTTGTATCAGGAAATCTGCTAGTGCTCCATTTCAAGGACAATGTGACACCTAAAAGGGAACTGGTTGTGTGCTCCTCTGATGCATAGGCACCTTCAGAATTCTAAACTTTTGGGGGGCTTTTCAGGCCTGTGAGTAGTTTTTCAACTGCAAACAACTGATTCATTTCAACACACAAATCACGAAAGAACATGACTTTGAAGTAAGTAGCTAATCCCATGATATATCTATCATTTTGTATCAAATGAAACTCAGCTAAGGATGAGCATCCAAGTACAGATGTCAATTAATAAAGGATGAATTGAGATTGTGAGCCTCACAGTCAATAGTACGTTTAAAATAATGACATAAATAGTATTAAATTAAGACATCTCAGTCTACTTGGATTTTCTTATGATGAATTTAGGATCTTCCTTAACACTATCCTATTTCCATAGCAGTAGTAGAGTATTCTAATGTACATTTGAATCAAACAATAATTTATTATGATAGGTTAACACCATAATTATCTGAGTAATAGTTACCATTTATTGAGTGCTTAATATTTAATTTAACCCTCACAAAAAGCTGATGAGGTTGGGGTCCCCACCCTCATTTTACAAAAGAAGAAAGTATGGCTCAGAAAGTTGAAACAACTGGGACTCGTTAACAAAACAGCTAGTGGCAGGACTGAGATTCCAGTCTGAGTCTGTGAGATGCAAGAGCCTGAACTCCCTCCCTTCTCCTGCTGGACCTCCTAGTGTAATATCCTTATGTGTTGAATTGTGTCTCCCAAAAGAAGATATGTTGGAAAACTGACCCTTAGTACCTCATTTTTGTGAGCTTATGTGAAGACTGGATCTTTACAAAGGTAATCAAATAAAGATGAGGTCATTAGCATAGGCCCTGATCCAATACAATTCATGTCCTTATAAAATGAAGACAGACAAGACAGGTCCACAGGGAGAATGCCATGTGAAGATGAAGGTAGAGATTAGAATGACATCCTGTGTCTATGGTCAAGGAATTTCAGAGATTGCCAGCAAACTCTCAGAAGTAGAGAGGCATGGAATAGATTCTCCCTAATAACCGTCAGAGGAACCAACACTATCAATCCCTTAATCTCAGACTCCTAGCGCTAGAACTGTGAGACAAGGCATTTCTGTTGTTTAAACCACCCATTTCATGGTACTTTGTTATGGCAGCCCTAGAATACTAATACATAAATATAAATACAATATAATAAATAATATATAAAATATAAAATAATATTATCTTTGCATTACTTATTTCTACTTATATAACACAGTATTTTCTATTATTTTTTCTTCTAATAAGTTTGTGAGATAGTTTTAGAAATTAATGTGTCAGTAAGTAATCTAAAGAAAACAAGAAATTAAGAAAAGAGTAAATAAAACATGGAAACACAAGGAATGAATCAAACATAATAAAGACCAATTAGAATAACTCTAGTATACACCTTCCCTAAAAAATGTATAATGACACAGGCACAGTAGAAGTTGATTTCTTGGTCATGTAACAGGACTGTGAAGGTGAACAAGTCAATGGGACAAGCTTTCCTCCATGTGCTCATTCGGGGGCCCTAGGTTGAGGAAGGCCCTCTCCATTCAATCTGTGGGCTTATAAAATGGGCCTGGGGGTTATCTCCGTTCTAGTCAGCCAGAAATGAAATGAATGGAAGAGTGCTCCTGAAAGGTTTGTTGAGTCTAGACCCGGAAATGGAGAACATCACACCTCATTGCAAGGGGAAATGCTGTTTGTGTGCCCTGGAAGAAAAGGATAACATGGATTTTGGTGAAAATATAGCTGTTTTGGACACAAACAAGCAGGCACTCAGTGCTGCTCAGAAATGCAAATTAATTTCCCTAGTTTATCCCCTCTCACTTGTTCCTAGATGACAGAACTTCCCCTCCTTCCTCAATCTCCACATTTGCCTCCCAGGCCTTACTTCGTACTGATGATCTTGTTTTTAATTCTCTAACCTCCCACTGCCAGAACTGCCAACCCATCAGCCTTTCTACCCACACGCTCAGGCTTCTGTCTCTTACTGTGGATGATCTCCCCAGAATTCTCTCTGGTTCTTCCTTCATGTAGACGCAACCCATCACTTCCTGCCTACTCCAGTAATTGTCTCTTTTCTCTCCAGGTGCATCCATTTTGTTTTCCTTTCTGTGGGATTATTCCATCATCAATCAAACATAAAATAATAACTTTCACTAAAATATCTATTTAATGCTTTGGTTTTCTATTCTCCTTTATAGGAGTTTGCTGGAGAGAGTTGCTTACATTCAGCATCTCTAATCCCATTTCTTCCATTCACTCTTAAATTCACTCCAATTATTTTTACCACTCTCCAAAAAACAGCTCTCATCAAAGTAAAAAATTAACCCCTACACTTATAACCAATAGTCAAATCTCAGTCCTTGTCTTACTCAGCAGTACTTGACATACTTCTTTAGCATTTCCTTTTTAAAACACTTTTTTTCACTCAGCTTCCTTTGCGGCTTGTCCACCTCCCTGGTTGCTACTCTTCATCTGCCCTCTAACATTGGAAAGCCATGTGTAAATTCTT
>VSMD01101460.1:0-20676 GCA_008750895.1 Mirza zaza | reverse complement strand
ACACACACACACACACACACACACACACACAAATATATATCTGAAAAAATTAACTAGCAATGGAAAACCTACATTTATTTTGCCTTCTTCACCTGTTTTACATACATATCATATATTCTAGAAATGTATATTTTTCAAAATTCCTACCTGTCTCCTCTCAAGTAGAACATAGTTTATCATAGCAGGAAATGTAATACATTTCTAATTATTTTTGTAGAGAGTTTAGAAGTATCCAGATGAATAGGTAAGGGAATATTGTCACTCATTGCTCTCTCTATTTAAAGACCCCTCATTTTATGCCATCCTTGTCTCAGTTGCCCATCTTATCCATTGGTTGAAGGTGTGATACAGTCTCTTGTTGCTCCACAACCTCCAACTCTATAAGGATAAAGAGACTAAGCCAAAACAAAATGACTGTTTTACTTTATCTTGTTTAAATTAAAATCTAAATTAATGAAATAACATTCCAAGAAATTATGATTTCTTTCTTTCTTCATATTCCTTTCTTCCTTCTAAATCAGTTTTTTTGGTAATGAAGGTTTTTTTAAGCATCAAAGATGTCATTGAAGGATGGCAGAAGTTTTTAAAGGCTTTAATTCTGATTTAGTAGTAACTTGCTGCAGTAAACTTTGAACGTAAATAGGATAAAGTTTTCAAATATTAAAATGGAGAATTGGACTGAAGTGCTCATGTAATTCTTAAAATATCATATATGCACCACATAATGAGATTTTGGTCAATGAGGAACTGCGTATGTGCCACTGGTCCTGTATAAGTATAATGGAGCTAAACAGTTCCTATTGTCTAATGATGTTATAGTCATCATAAAGTAATAGGGTAAAGCATTACTCACATGTTTTGTGGTGATGCCAGTGAAAATGAACCCACTGTGCTCCCAGTCATGCCAATTATAATATATAAAATTATGTATAGTACATATTTGATAATGATTATAAGCAATTATGTTACTGATTTATGTATTTATTATGCCATACTTTTTATTGTTATTTTAGCATTTACTGTTTCTACACATTAAAAAAAGGTATCTGTAAAACAGCCTGAAGTAGGTCTTTCAGAAGCTATTCCAGAAAAAGGCATTGTTATCACAGAAGATGACAGTTCTGTGTGTGTTATTGCTCCTGAAGAACTTTCTGTGGGACAAGATGTAGAGGCGGAAGACAATAATATTGATGACCCTGACAGTGTGTAGGCCTCGCTTAATGTGTGTGTGTGTGTCTATGTCTTAGTTTTTAACAAAAAAGTTTAAAAAATAAAAAAATGTAAAAATAGATAAAAGCTTATAGAATAAGAATGCAAAGAAAGGAAATATTTTGTCCAGCTATATAAGGTGTTTGTGTTTAAACTGTTATGACAAAAGAGTCAAAAAGTCAAAAGTCTTAAAAAGTTTATAAAGTAAAAAACCTAACAATAAGCTAAGGTTAATTTATTATTGGAGAAAGAAAATGTTTTACATAAATGCAATGTAACCTAAGTGTACAGTGTTTAGAAAGCCTGCAATAGTATACGGCTATGTCCAAAGCCTTCATATTCACTCACCACTCCCTTGCTGACTCATTCATAGAAACTTCTAGTTCAGCAAGCTCCATTCATGGATAGTGCCCTATGTAGCTGTACACTTATCTTACATACCATACTTTTACTGTACTTTTTCTTTGTTAAGATATGTTTAGATATACAAAAACTTATCATTGTGCTATAATTGCCGATAGTGTTCAGTACAGCAATAGGCTACACAGGTTTGTAACCTAGAAGCAGTAGGCTGTGTAGTAGAACCTAGCGTGTAGTAGTCTACACCATTAACCACGTATACTCTATGATGTTTTCATACTCATGAAATTGCCTAAGGATTCATTTCTTAGAACGTATCCCTGTCGTGATATTAGGCAATGCATAACTGTTTGTACGTATATACATACACAGTCAGACCTCCATATTTGTGGGTTCTGAATCAAAACCCAATAAAAATGACAATACAACAATAAAAATAATATAAATAAACAATACAGTATAACAACTATTTATATTGCATTTACATTGCTTTAGGCATTATGAGTAACTAGAGATGATTTTAAGTATATAGGAGAATGTGTGCAGGATATATGCAAATATTACACTATTTTATATAAGGGACTTGAACATCTGAGGATTTTGGTATTCACAGGGGATCCTGAAACCAATGTTCCACAGACACCAAGGTATAATTGTGTGTGTGTGTATGTGTGTGTATAGTTAATCCTTGAATAACACGGGTTTGAACTGCATGAACCCACATATACATGGATTCTTTTTCCAACCAAATGAGAATGGAAAATACAATATTTACAGGATGCAAAACCTAAATATACAGAGGGCCGCCTTTTCATATATGTGAGTTCCTGCCTGATCTGAGTCTGTGCAGATTTTGGTATGGGGGTGGCATGGGACCACTTTCTCCAGTATACCTAGTAGTGGCTATATATATAAAAAAACTCAGACACACTGGATCTTTTGATAAAGAATAACCTAGTTTGTTGGACTAAGTTTTCTATTCTTTTTTCTTAATTTATGGAGCTGTGAAATGGCAATATTTTAAAGAGGTGAAGAAAAATGCCTGGATAATCCATCAACTCTGTTTTATCAGTCTTTGATAAACCCTTGAAGTGTTGCTGTGCAAAAGATAAATTAATTCTATACAGTAGTCCTAAAGGAAATCGCTACTGGAACTCTGCAAGGTGTTTAAGTAGAAGACTTGATTTTAAATGAGCCCAAATATATTTTGACAATATACATCTCATGGATGGAAAGAAATGCCTATGTTTAAAAAACAGCAAAATCAATAGAAAGATTAAAAGGGAATTTTACATTCTTATCTAAAAAAGTATAAAAGCAAATATAAGATTATATTTTAAATTATATATTAATTTAGTGATTATAAGTGCTAAGTTACAACTATTTTGATCAAAATTTATGCATTTTGTATATATTCTTTATAGCTATGTATACAATTTCTAAATATTACCTAGAGTCAATTTTAACTGAATACAGGGGGAAAATTGAATTGGATTTTATTATATAGGTATCCTGGCCCATATTTAGGATGTCCAGATATTTGGGGGTCTAATACTAGAAATTCAGTATAGAACTAAAGACATATTTCTAATTCATTAGTTCCATATTGTTAGTTTCCAGACTTTTGATAGTTTATCAGGTAAAAACACCAGTTAGTCATTTGTTTATTCAATAAGCATTATCTTAGGAGGTTACTCTGTGCCAATTACAGATACTATGTGATTTAATACATATTTTCTAATCCCCTAAATAACTTATGACTTAGATATATTATTCACATTTTTGAAGAGAGAAAATTCAGGGTGAGAGAAGCAAAACACTGTGCCAAGTTGATACTACTACATGCTCAAAAGAGTCAGGATTTGAAGCCAAACTTATTTGATTCCAATTAAAGTTCTTTCCACTATGTAACTTAACTTTTTCTTCCAATCTCTTGTTCCTGCTCAATTTTTATTCCTTCCCAATAAACACAAATTCACTATCTTCATAGCTGCCAAGAAGGAATAGAAAGAATAGAAATTAAAGGAAAAACAGCGGTATAAACAAATAGGCTAACAAAATTTGAATTGGAAAGTGGTTCAACTTGTATCTGTCTATTAAAAATTAATGTACAAAATGCTCGCTCTTCCTTTGATTTTTATACATAATCATTTTCAAGACTTAGTTTCCAATTCCTTTTTCCAGACAATTCAGCATTATTAACCTCTCTCACTATAAACACTTCAATACTGTATTCTTTAGGCAATTGTACGCTATAGTTTACTTGCACCAGTGAATAAATGCATTCGTGATTATTCCCCTGCTATTTTATATATTTCAATAACCACATTTAAAGTTACCTAAGTAAATCGATTTTATGCTAAGCATTTTATATGCATAGCGTAATTTAATCTTTACAGGAACTTTATGAAATAGGTACTATTGTGTCTCATTCAACAGGTATAAAACTGATGATTGTCAAAGAACATCCAAGCCCCTTGGACCCTCGATCCTTTATACTGGATTAGATTGTGCTTTAGGTGTACTCTTAAAAGGCACACTCTGTTTTATCATACATGTCTTCTAAATTTTATGTATGTTACCTAACTGCACTTGAGTTTTAATATAACATTGCTAACTATACCCCAATGGGATTTAGTAACTGAAATGATAGTGCGACATTTTTAATACAACCTCACAGCAGGGACCATGAGATGAGGTTTTTGATAATTAGCCACAGAGTTAACTAATCGGTTGATTAATTTAAACTACTTGAAACATCATTTTATTAATCTCATTGGAAATGTAGCAGAGGAGGAAAAATTAGAGTAAAACATATTAGAAATGTAATATAAAAAAGACAACTCTAAAAAAAAGATGAAGCCATTAAACATAATAAAAATTAGTCAAGGAACTAGAAATTTAATATTAATGTTTAAAAGGATAAAAAATAAACTGAACATTACACAAATTTTATAACCATGAATATTCTGAAAAAAAGATGTGATGTGATGCTTTA
The DNA here is from genome assembly GCA_008750895.1 of Mirza zaza. Taxonomy (NCBI): domain Eukaryota; kingdom Metazoa; phylum Chordata; class Mammalia; order Primates; family Cheirogaleidae; genus Mirza; species Mirza zaza. The sequence continues at coordinate 16,109 of VSMD01101460.1, read as the reverse complement.
CTTTTTTAACTTGTTGGAATTTTCTTAGTTCAATAATGATGTGTCATCCTGATCACGTTTTTGAGAAAGATCATTGTTTGGCTATCCCTATATTAAATATCAAAATTACTACACATGTTGCTTGGACTTTATAAACACTATTTTAAAACTCATTTGATTAGATTATTTTACTTTTAAAATGAAAAGGAAATTAGTATTCTAAGAGAATATTTGCATTTAAAATAGAACGCCACAAGACAAGGTTTTCAATGAACTAGAATAAAAGTTTGTTTTCTTTAATATCACAGTTTGAAATATTAATTTCTACTGAAAATTCCTTTTAGTAAATAAATATTTCACAACATTAAAGCGTTTATTAAATTTACCACATCCTTAAATGGAAAATGCTTCCTATATAACAGAATCTGTCCCAGCTTTCGTTTAATTTGCACTTATTTTCTGTTTTTTTTCCCTTTGCTTGTAAGAAGAGCTTATAATAATGAACATGATATTTGGTTAATGAAGAATGCATTGCGTATTTAGAGATCTACATATTTATGTGACCTTCTTTTGTTCATAAATGCTAATATTTATTGCTTCTTTGTTGAGATTTTATTTTGTGTTTTGTGACAAACAAAAGTACAATTAGTGAAGCTGTAAAGTTCTCATGGTAGCTGCCTGTGTTCCCAAGATAGCGGCATTAGTGTCTACAGAAGCAGTTAATGCTGTTTATCATTAGTGACAGAGGCTGAGAAGGACCTTCTGTGGCTTTTATCTTTCACCTTGCCAACAGAAGTTGATGAGCTTTCTGATTTAAATTCATAGGTGATGCTTCAGGATTTATATGCACTTCACATGGACAAGCATACAGGTAAACCTATCCTGCTGATGGAGTCTAATTAAAATCATCCTAACATTCTAATACTGGATATCCTCAGGAAAAGCATTACTTTATCCATATTTAATGTCAATGTTGCCCAATGGAAACATAAAATATAATACAGCTTACGGAGGAATTATCTCATTCTTACTATAGAAAGGGTTTATTGCCTTATGATGTCACTTTTTTTAGGTGTATATATACAAATGAATATAAGGCACATTTATAATGAACACACATTTTCACAATTTTAAATTTTAGTAGCTACAGGACTTTTGAAACATAGCAAGGCAATTATAGTGAGGTAGCATACTTGACTAATACTAATCACTTTTTCTATACAAATATTTTCTAAAATATGGGCCCACGGAGAGATGTTAGATATTATCCAAAAACCAAAATTTGAGATCAAATTTATTTGAAAATTTGAGTGAAAGTTTAAGCAGATTTTGGCATTATAGAACTTCCTTGTACCTTAATAAAGTAATGACTATTGTGATTGTCCAAAAGGTTCATATAGTATCTAATGTTTCCTAAATTTTTCAGGAATCATTTTTTTGGTGGCCAGGTTTCCATGAAATGATATTAGAAAGGTTTTTTTTTTTTTTTTTTTTAATCACTGTGCCTCATGTATTACAGTGTTTTGAAATTTAAATTGGTTTAATCTCCACTTATATCACCTCTCCTAAAAATTTCTCTTGCCTTCAAAATAAAACCTAATCTCTTCACTGTGAGACATAAGAGCTTATTTGGCCCAGTTCTGCCTTTATCTTTGCCCTCATCATTCTGCCCTTTGTTTTGGCCACGCAAATGTTTTCCTTCCTCAAACATGAACATTGTTTGGCACCTCAACACCTTTTTAATTTTTTTTTCTTTTTCTCCTTCAGAGAAGGAGGCTCTCTTTCCATCTCTGTGTCCATTTTCCCTCTTTAGAGAGATATTCTTCCCTTGTATTTTCAAGTCTACTGCTCCTGCTGATACTTATCTCAGCACCCCATGTAGTACTTCGCACTGTTTAAATTATTTAGTTAATTTGATGTGTGTTTAGACAGTAATCTGCATGGGGACAAGCCAGATCTATTAATATCTTGTGCACCAATGAATCCCTAGCACCCAGAATGATGCCTGCTGCAAAGTAATCATTTTGTATGCCTATTTTGTATGTGCATCCTTGAATGAATACACAATTCTTATAAAATAGGAAGAAAATTGGGTATGGGGTGAGTTCTCTTTTTTTCTTTCATTCATTCCTGAAGGATGAATACTCAAAAAAATATACAAAATAATCTTCATAAGTTATTTTCAGGAAATAAATGGCAATGACTAATATTTATTAAAGCAACCATCAATGTTATATAATATTTACTGTATGATAAGGTGGTATTTTAAAGCTATTACTAATAAAATAATAATATGCAGTAAACAGGAATGATTTAAAGTGTAGATTTGGGGAATCAAGCAGCATGGGTTACTTATAATAATAATATAAATAAATGGTTTGAATATCCAAAAACAATAAAAAATTGTTGGCATTGTATTATACATTCATATATTCTCACCACAGTTTTATGAAAATTGCTTAAATGTTCCTGAACAGAAAACACTGTTAGCTAAAAATTATAGTAAAACTTACTAGTCCAGAGATAGCTTTGGACATACATGGTTTTTTTTAAAAAGTAATACAATCCTTTAAATATAATGCTATTTGTTTTAAACTGTAGATTTTAGATTAAGGTAAAGATAAATGTTTTATAGTTTCCTAAGTAACTAAAGAAAAAGAACTATGAAAGTAAAGGTCAGATGTTTAATTTCCCTTTGGAAATTGATCTGAGTTCACTCTGAGACTGGTTTCTAGGCTTGAAAAATTTAGATGAGGGAGGCAAACTCTTTGACTTTCATGTTCAACTCTCAAAACATTGCATTTTAATGCAATTTTGCTCTTACTTTAATGATATCAGCTGTATAATCTCATTTCTTTTTGCAAGAGAAAAGCATCAGAGTAAAGGGAATAGCCTTTAGTAATAACAAGACAGTCCACAAATCAATATTGTACCCTTCAAAGGGATCTGAATTCACAGGATCAAGAAATTGTGACCCACAAGATTGTTTTCTTTTTTCATCAACAGAGATACATTTTATTCAACTTGTTATGTTTTTGGTGCTCCATTAAATTCATTTTGTATTACTGGCAACTGTTACACTATAAAGACTAAAAAGTGGCTTTTATTCCATAACTGGAGTTGATGCCATATTCAGCTTTCATTCTTTCCTGTGACCCATCTTATTCTCTGACATCTTTTGAAAAATGTACATTCTATGCAAGAAAGCTTTGGCAAACATTTCTGTTTTTCAATCTGTTTGCAGAAGTCAGCAACAGCTAAATGAATGGGTATTTCTGAAAAACATAGTGTTCAATGATAAGCAAAGTGTTCAGTCTCGTTTCCAAGAGTATAGTTGAAACTTCTTCCCTATATTACATAAATCATCTTGGTTATTGTATGCACATTAACATAGATTATTAAATATTGATAACAACTATCAGTAATATTCAAGTTAAGAGCATGAAGTTTTTCTGAAAACCTGGGAAAAATAGGAAGAGAAAAATGTCAACTGATCTAGTATCAATGATTTATAGTCATAAAATCTTTTAAAGATAATGTTAAAATATCATATCAAATGTAATCTGTTTTTTTCAATATATTTCCATATAATTCAAATGTTGCTATTTTTGCCTTATATTCAAAGTAAATTTCAAGCTAAAACACCTATTGTTAGGATCAGAATAATACCATCTAGCATTTAACACTATTTTAGAGTATATAAGTTAATTTACATATATATTATATAAAGCTATTGTCATATGCATACTAAAGATGGCACTTAATTTTAAAATGTTAAGAATATTAATTTCAATAAATTATAACAGCTTTTGTTAAACTTGATGACAGGCTGGAAAAAATATCAATGTTTGTGCTATTTTTTCAAGTCTACTTTTTCTTCCTTCTTCTGTTTTTGAGATGGAGTACTAACATATTTATCCAAATAATTAAATGGCAAACACCCAGTTAAGCCTAATATATTCATATGTTAATATCAAATTAAATTTAGATATCTATAAATAATCGATGTTCTTAATTCCGGATATCCTCCAATTTACATTTTCTTTTGGTTCCAATAACTAATTACTTTTCTTTGAAGTTACTAAGATCAGAGTAAAATCACACAGAGCTACAAAATAGTAGAGATTTCATCCTAATTAATTAAAGGAAGTTAAAATAGTACAAATGAATTTCACACAATAGCTACACAATAAGTATTTATTGAATGTATTAATGTAATCTTAAAGGAACAAGGCAAGAAAAGGAGCTTCCAACTTCAGTGTTTTAGAAAATAAATACAAAATGAGAAAATAGAGCTATAAAGTCATTAAGTAAATGAACACAATATTTACTAGTGACTACCCATACTCATGTATTCTATCATATCTATGAACATAGAACTTGTATGTGTGTGTGTGTTGACTACATAAGAGGGTAAGAAAGACACATGCAAAGACAAACATGATTGGAACTGATTTCTACCATAATAACAGGAGGTTTGGAATCCAGACTGCAATACCATGAACAATCACCAACTTTACTGTTAGGTTCTTCCTGATGAAGCATCACATACAATCGATGAAAACCGAATTTCGTTTTGTCCTGGATCTATGCAGTTTTGACTTCTGATCCCTTAAGAGTTGTAATGATGATGGAGAGATCAAACCAATAAGTTTGAACTATCTATGTTTTTATTTAAAAATATAAAGCATTTGTTGGAAATCTATATATTGATTTTTATTTCAAAATATTAAGGAGGTCCAAGTGTTTCTGTTACATGAGTGAATTATATCATGCTGAAATCAGGGCTTTTAATGTGCGTGTCACCAGAATAGTGTTCATTGTACCTGACAGGTAGGTTTTTATCCCTCCCTCCCATGAATGTTGCAGCACAATTCACAGTTGCAAAGATATGGAATAAAGGTCAGTGCTCATCAATTGGTGAGTAGATGAAAAAAATGTGGTCTCTATGTGTGTGTGTATATATATCGTGTGTGTAAGTATATATAAAAATGTATATATATACACATATATGTGTATATATGTGTGTATACATATATACACATATATAATGGAGTACTATTCAGCCATAAAAAGCTAAAAATATATATTTTTTATTTTTAATACTGTGATAACATGTTCTAGTATAGAGAATAATGTTTCCAGTCTTTTTAAATTAAAATCCATATAGCATATTGCCAGAAGTCTGCTTGCAATGAGATAGTTTTAGTAATGAAATGTTTTTTAAGAGTTTATACTCTATCCAACCAAGTAAAATTTTGAGCTCCTCAGTTTCAGGCTGCCACAGGAACTTCCAACATCCTGTGAGGGGCTGCAGGACGTGGGATGAATCCTCAGCATTCAGAGGTCGATGCTGCTGAAGAGTCCCTACCCTTGGCCTTATGTCCTACATCTTTAGGTCTTCACTGTTCTCCTAAAATGCTAATGTCTTAGAAAGGCTCACAAAACCATTGCCTGAAATCATCACACTGCAATCAACGGGAATCACCTGCTATGCACTTATTTCATCTTATGAAGCCTACTGTTTTACGTCATGGCAATTAGTGTTAAAAAGTTAAATATGATCAAATATGTATAAAAAATCAATTCTGAAACACTGCAGTGACTATCAGAGAATTATTGTATAATATACACATTCTTGCAAACATTAATATAATATAATAAAATTAATATAATAATTCCTTATTCATGAAACAAAAATAAAATGAGCTAAAACAATAGCAAAAACAAAAATATAAATATAGTAAGTTGTATTCAAAATCAGTTCTGATCATTCTAGGCCAAGGTGGCTTTGGCAACGAAGTGCTAGGACAGTCCATGCTACAAAGAGGTCACTGTCAGGTGTAAACAATAAGCATAAAGACAAGTTTAGGAGTCATATTAGATTATAAGCAGTGGCCACACCCTTTAGAGAAGGGGTGGGGGAGAAATGACATTAAGGGCACTACCAGGTGCAGGGTTGAGCCCTATTAATAGTCTTAAAGCAATCTGTTTTCTTACAATTCTGTTTGCTGACTCATGGTTACTGCATATCTATTGCATATCTATCTGGTACATAATATCTATTATTTTAGTCACTAAATAAAGCAAGGTGTCCATTTTAACTGGATCTATTTAAGAATTGTTCCACAATATATGCTGATTTTTGATAAGATATAGTATTAATAGTTTATCAGAACATAGAAAAATATATTGAAGTCCACTAAGCAGACCATTCCTAAAAATTAAAACATATGATGAAAAAGTAAAAATTTTCAAATGATCTTTTACTTTACAACATTATTGGTATCTACCAGTGACTTAACTATCATAATATAATAGAGGCAAGGACCAAATATTTGATAATTTTAAATGAAGATGGAAAAGTATTTGAATTTATTATACTTCTATATCTTTTTAAAATTTTACCTATAATACTACAGTAAAACTGTCAACACAGTGGAAACATTGGACAGATTTAAGAAAATATGATATTTTAGGAATAAACATTAGGAATAAACTAGAGTAACATTCTAAGCACTACAAATACAAGATTGTGGAAAAATTTTTTATGGTAAAAATGTTTTTAATAAAGTGTTTCACACATAAAATTTTACACATGTACATGTAAACTTTTACCCACCATCCCATTAAACAGCTGACCATATCCTTGAGTTTTCATCATGATTCTTTCTATTATTATTCTCATTCCTCCCAATGTTAAACATCCTTTTGAATTGTTTTCTTTTTATTATACATGTATTATATATTTAAAATTTCATAATTTTAAACTTTGTATAATAATTTTATACTATATGGATTCTTCAAAACTCACTTCAACACTTGCAACATTCACTTTTCCTCTCTCAAAGTTTTGGAGATCTTTTTCATTTATTTATTCATTCATTGACTTCTACTGCTATATTTTATATTTTATTTAATGAATATAATAACTTGCACAGTTTTTTTTTTTTTAACTATTCCTTTGTTGATAATTTCTTCCAGGCTTTTTCCTTTTAAAAACTACACTTCTCTAAAAAGCCTTATAAATACCTCATGATATATATCTACAATAATTTTCAGGAATGAAATTGCTGGCTTAAAGAATATGAAAATATTCGAATTTACAAGATAAAATCAAACTGTTTTCAAGAAAATAATACCAGTTTATTTTCCACCAGTTTTGTATAAAGGTTATATATATTTTTTAATTCTTGTGTAAACTTGATATGGTATTTTCTTTTAAATCTTTGTGTATCAAAGGGATGAAAAATGACAGCTAATTTGAGTTATGTTTTCCCTTATTAACACACATATCATGGCATATATTGTTAAAATGCATGTGAGCATTTTTCACCATTGAATTGTTACATTCTCCTTTCTTTATTGATTTGCAGGAGTTTATTGCATTCTGAATAAACTTTTTTCAGACATATATAAATATATATATACTATTTTCAGTGGGCATGTGGCCTTTCTTTTTTATATTATAACCTTTCATAAACCTTTGATAAACAAAAGTTTTAAATTTCACTGTAGTGGAATTTATTGATCTTTTCCTTCAGATAAAGGGAAAGATCATATACCCAGTTGCATACAAATGTTTTTCTATCTTCTCTGATAAAAGGTCTATTTTCTTGCAACCATCAGCCAGTTAAAAAAGAAACAATGATATGCCAACTTTTTCAAAGCAATATTTGTTATGTTTGTGGGGAGAACACATAGGAATGGACAATGTATAGATTAACTGACAGTAGGAGAGAGAATCACAGACATGGCCTATTTGTTAATGTTTACAGGGGAATATCCTATGCCTTTAAGAAAATAAATAAAACTTAATCAAGGATACATTTTGGTAAATAACTTGTTCATCCTTGTTTTATGAGGTTGGGCTATGATGTAGTAAAATCTATCAAATGAATAATAGCACAGGAAAGAATTGATTTTTGGTAAGTTCACAGTCTTGAGAGTTATTTATTTTAGCCATCCCTCTTCTTTTTTTCCAGTGGAAAAAGAATGTATTTTTTTAAATTACATGAAACATTGACTTTTTTGCAACTGAAAAATACCCTTTAAGAAACATTTTACTATTTTACAGGTGTTTTTCATGTTTTAGAGTGAGAACATTTTTGATAAACTAGATGCCTCAAGATTCTATAAATTGAACATTTTCACTGTGAGTTAAAGTTGGATATGTTATTCTGAAAAATTTTATGCTAAGATAATATATACAATAATTTTGTATGTCACATTCATAACCATGGTTCAAGAACAAGTAAAGATATTTTAATTTGTGTTAAAATTATATACAAAATAAAAATATAAGACAATGGTTCATATGAAAACTTCTGTAGTATAGAGTTAGATTTTCTTTATGAGAGGCTGTGGTTGAAGGAATCTCTTCTTTCTCCTAGCTACATGCTATTTTATTTGCATCCTTGCCATCATACTCACAAGACTTCAGTGAGCAGAGTCCACAAGCATTTCAGGAGTGATTTCCGAAGTATCTAGAGATAAATTCAAGGTAGCTAATTACTTTGGAAGTCATTTTTGGTGATGGTTACTTTGAGGCATATGCTTTTAGTCAACAAACCCTCCATAAACTGGCAGATACTGTCTGGTTGTGATCCAGTCAGAGAAAAGAGAATGACAGAAAGTATAAGGCACCCAGGAGAGAAGGGCTTAACCGGAAACTGGGAATCAGGATGAACTGGGAGACAGGACAACTGAGCAAGCTGTGAAATATGAAACCAAGGTAGTGGAGTGAGGCCTCTGAATGTCCATTCCTAAACTGGCAGGCTGTCTGAGCACTCAAATTCTTGGTTCATCCTTGTCAACGTTGAATGCTCACTCCAGCTTGAATAAGAAAACGTGCTTTTGGACCTTTGCTGTGCTTCTCCCTGGCAGTGTGTTTGTGATCAGTGTACTTAAATCTTCTAGTGCTTTAGCATTCTTATTTGTCCGCTAGAGATTGGAATCCTTACCCAGGGCTGCAATGATTGTTAAAGGAGATGATATAAGAAAAGCATCTCAAATACTCTCTTTTGCATAATTAAGATTACTGTTAGGCCGGGCGCTGTGGATCAAGCCTGTAATCCTAGCTCTCTGGGAGGCCGAGGTGGGCGGATCGTTTGAGCTCAGGAGTTCGAGACCAGCCTGAGCAAGAGCGAGACCCCATCTCTACTATAAATAGAAACAAATTAATTGGCCAACTAATATATATAGAAAAAATTAGCCGGGCATGGTGGCGCATGCCTGTAGTCCCAGCTACTTGGGAGGCTGAGGCAGCAGGATTGCTTGAACCCAGGAGTTTGAGGTTGCTGTGAGCTAGGCTGACACCACGGCACTCACTCTAGCCTGGGCAATAAAGTGAAACTCTGTCTCAAAAAAAAAAAAAAAAAAAAGATTACTATTAAAAAGTAAGAATGGGGAAGAGGGAAATTGACAAATGTACTGAACATATACTTTGATGGAGAAATCTCCACTTTGCTAGAAAATACAACAAACAAAGCCCTGGACAACATGCTTCCTTAATTGTCTCTAGTATGACAGAGGGAGGCTTTTTTCTCAATTGTGAAATAAAAGTCATTCCCTTCACTATTTTTGTCTTCCTTATTTACTTGTCTCTGACTTTAGCCCTACCCTACAAACAATAATATTTCCCCAGGTAGCCCATGCCTCCTGGCTAAAGCCAGGGTTCTTAAAGCAATCTTTTGTTTGTTTGTTTTTTTGAGTTAGTGTCTCACTCTGTTGCCCAGGCTAGAGTTCCGTGGTGGCATCAACCTAACTCACAGGAACCTCAAACTCCTGGGTTAAAGCAATCCTTCTGCCTCAGCCTCCTGAGTAGCTGGGGCTACAGGCATGCGCCACCATGCCCGGCTAATTTTTTCTATATATTTTTAGTTGGCCAATTAATTTACTTCTATTTTTAGTAGAGATGGGGTCTCGCTCTTGCTTCAGACTAGTTTCAAACTCCTGACCTTGAGTGATCAGCCTAACTTGGCCTCCCAGAATGCTAGGATTATAGGCGTGACCGACCCCCCCACCCCCCCCACGCGCCTGGCCTAGAGCAATCTTTTTGAATAAGAAATACTCTGGGGGTTAGGATGGAATCAGTCTCATAGGGTACTTGGGAAAGGGTATAAAAATTAAAGTTTTGTAGAAAGTAGCAAAAAGGAAGTGAAAGCAAGCCAGCTTATAGACCAGCCCACTACACTATATTTGGTGTGTTTGGAAAAGCAATATTTTTTTATTTCCCCAAGTCATTCAGGTGGTTCTGACATTATATTGTAATTAACTGTTCTATTTTATATGGTATGTTTATTGCAAATATTTTTTATAAAAGGAGTAATTCAGAAAAAATAAACAAAAATGAGTTAGTATAAATAAAATGCAGAGGAAGTAAATCTTTCAATTCAATTTAAATTTTCTATTTCTCTTACTTTTTTGCTACCTAGAAATATAATCCTATTACTGCTAAACAAAGTTATATATCTTTTATTAGCTGAAGTTGGTGTACATTTTATTTTCAAGTGGTAAATATGTGTTGGTGCAGATATATGTCTTTTTCCTCCTTCATACTGGAAAATAAACAATTGAGTGGTTAAAACACTAAACTCATTATAATCTTTTGCAGACAGATCTTTCAATAGCAAAATTTGTAATAATCGGTTCTATATTTTTCATGCAGTTTTACATATAAAATGTAAAACAATAACATTTCATATTTTAGTATTTGTATAGCTTTATCATTATCTTAAAATACATCTAATGCTATTAATATAAATATTGTTTCTAAATAATTAAGAATTCTTTTATCATCCCTTTTAAAATGATTACTTTTACTTAGTGATTGTGATTTATGGACACAGAAATTTAAATATGGAAGATTAGATATAGCAACCAAGCGCTGGAATCTCTACATACCCTCTTTGCTTTTGTTTTATACAATCCTTTGATTCTCACTGTGGTTGCTGAAGAAACAATTCATAATTTTAAGTCAGATTACCCTGTATAAAAGAAGGTGCTAAGAGAATATTTTCTTAAAGACCCTAAGAAAGCTACTGGTTTCTTTGCACAACTCTTGCAGTTTTCAAAAATGTGGTTTTATAGATTTAAAAAATTGATTTTGGAAAGGACTACCTATATATGCGTGTATATATGTATGTATGTGTGTGCGTATGTGTATATGCGTATATGTGTTATATGCATATAACATCATTTTGAGATAACATTACTCCTCATTTTAATTTTATATTAAAAAAACAAGGAAGGCTGTGTAATGTGTGGGATACACAATCTCTGATCATGGGGAACAACATTTGCTAGAATGATTGATGTTTTAGCTAGTCTGGGTTTACCATAGCGAGGAAATTCTGGCCAATTAAGGAGGAAAGAGAGAACCATCAATCAAATCAAAATTGACAACCACCCCACCTCCACTATTAAAAAACACGGTTAGAAAAATCATTTTGTCCCATATGGTCCCTTTTTGAAAGGTGTGAAATACTATCACTTTTTTTCCCCTGTCTATCCTATGATTTCTAATGTTAGAAATGATTTTACAGTAAGTTGCCTTCTAAAAAACAAGCTCTATTTTAATGAAAGCACATAACCTAGACCCACTAGAAAAACTGAACAAAGGGAAGTTCGGATATCCTCCCTTTTGTGATCCAAGAGTGTTAGATTTCCCAGGACACTGGGGTATCTTCTTAGATGGTATTTAAAGCCGAGTCTGCACATCGATTCTGTAGGGACCAGGGGGAACCTTCTTCATCTTCTGAAGTTTTGCTGAAAAATCTACTTACAAAAGGCATATTAATTGGAGAAAAGTCATGCAAATTTTATTAACATGGACATGGTAGCCTCTAGAATGAAGATGCAAAGATACAGGGTAAATTGTCTACTTTTATGCTTAAATTTAACAAAGCATTGATATGAACAGCCATGTAGAAATAGGATTGAACAAAAGGGACAAGGCCTATCTTGTCTAAATTCTTCTTGGCCTCTCTGAATATACATTCCTTTCTTCTGAGTATGGGGCAGAACCCTCTCTTGAATAGGGATCTTGTGACGTACAGTCAAGCAAGGTAGCTCAGATAATTGTTTTATGGTCAGTTTTTTACAAAGAAAGGTGGAGGGAAAGTTAGAGTAGTATTTTTAGGTTTTATGCCTGGCTTTAGGGAAGAGGGGTTCTGGTTTCTATGACCCACCTTAAAGAAGTGGGATTTTAGTTTCTATAACTAGCCTTGGGAGAAAATGGGACTGAGAGACAGAAAGCCTGGGAAACTCAAAACAAAAAGCAAAAAAACGAAAAACAAAACAAAACCCAAATCAAACAAACTAAAAAACAAAACAAAACAAAATAATCTGCTTCTGAGGCTGCTTCTGAGCCCTTCATTTTGGGATATTGTTTTTTATTCCCAATAAATTTTTGTTTAAAAGTAAGTTTTATAATGCCTTCTAGGCATAATGTATTAGCTAGGTACATTTCTAAGGTGCTATATGGAATCGAATGATCATTCAAAAATACTTCTAGAAGTGTCCACTTATATTTTTGCTTATTTCACACACTTATAATTTTGCTTAGTGAAATACTATCTAATCAAAAGAGAGTGTCAGGGGATACTAGGGAATGTAATTGTACCAATAATATGATGTCATAAATAGCATAACAAGCAGTATGTAAAATTCCAGGCCACATCAGATAATTAAATAATGACCTTCACATTTAAAGGAGGTGAACATTTGCAGAAAATATAAGGAAAACTTAAAACCTTGGAGTTACAAAACATCTAGGAAGTGATGAGTGTAGCTCTTGATAATGAGCTAGTTTATTCTTTTAAAAAATATGTATTCTATACATTACATTTATATTTATATTCTACTCAATAGTCTATACTCTACATTTTGTATTCAGACCCAAGTCCCAATCAGATCAGAATATAGCATCTGTGCCCCATAAGGCCTTCTTTTGTCACGTTCTTTACAGTTACTAAAGGTATTTTCTATATTTTCTGATTCTCTTTACCTTTTCCTGTAAAATATTTTTCTTTTGTCTATTTATGGTTTTATGAATTATAAAAATGCTAGATTCCATATAATGTGTGTGCAATCAAATGGAAAAACAAAGGATTGCCTTCAGAATTTCAAGGCCGAATGCAGCACTGGCTATTCATTTGATATTTGCAAAGAACTTTGACAATAAATGCATATAATGTTATTTCTACTCTTCCTATTTAATGATTTTTCTGAAGAGAATTGTTGATAAAAGGGCAAATAAATGTTAAAAATATATGCATATTTTATAAATTCTTGTAATAAATGAATCAGTATCCTAATTTCATGAAGCCATAATTGGCGCAGTAAATCAAACCTGTGAATACACCTATAACAAGGAATAAAATGATCCATATGAATAATTCTTACAATGAAAAACAAATTATAATGTCTGGGATTATACATTTGTTTATCCAGAGAATATTTATTTAATAAATATCCAATGCAAGACATCATGCTAGACTTTGAGAATTAAAAAAAAAAAAAGTAGGTTAAAATATAATTTTGTGTTTTTCAATTCCCTTGAAGAAGAAATCAACTCTCCCTCACTGGGGCTTCACTTTCACTTCAAAACACATAACCTTTAAAACATTGGTTAGGTCTTTGTTAATGTCTTTAACTTCATCAAGTGCACTTCAACCATGAATCTTTCTGGTTGTTTGCTTTCTTCTTTCTAGGGTATTAAAGGAGAAAATCACACATCTAAGTATTCACTGATGTCACTATACGTATCTCAGCCTGACCAAAACTTTCTAAGAACTGTGCCACAGCCTAAGACTCTTTCTACGCACTTCTCCTTCCTCATCTCTCTAGGTCTCAGAGATAACACCTGTATCTAATGCTTACTCTTGCTCTCTCCCCTTTATGCTTTACAGACATTTTCTCTAATAAATCTCTTATAGGTTTAATCCTGTTTTGATGTCTGCATCTTGAAGAACCCAAACTAACCCAATCATCATTCTGAAAAATGAACAAACATAAAGTTTATTCAAGTCCATAGGCAACAAATAATCTCTGCTGTATTGTCCCACCTCTTATGTATAAAATCATTATCAAGTCTCAAGCAACTTAAAAATAATTACTAGAAACTCTCTTCTTGAGATCTGTGAACTCTGTACATAATAGTCTCCTTGATTTATAGCCAAGTTGTAAAGATTAAGTTTTACATAAGTTCATTGTCACTACTATATATTTAGGGCAGCTACGTAGTTATGTTTATGTGATGTTAGAAAGAAGGATATTCCAGAAAGCTATGCATATATCCACCCATAAACAACCTGTTCTAGTTTAAATGTCTAGTAAATAAGACTGGGAGATGTAAGGGCTGTACTTCACTAACACTTGTTGATTACCTCCACTAAAGTACTGATACTCATCTGAGTTTGTCAGTCATTTATTTCACCTTCCCAATAAATTGGGGATGTCTAGAAGACATGTTATATCTTTTGTGCCTATAATTATAGATCCTTGCACAATTATAAGAGTTTAATTAATGTTAGCTGGGAAAAAAAAAGATTAAAGCAGAAAGAGAAAAAGAAAAGAAAGAAAGATAGTTGTAAGTTTTGTTGTAAAAAGAATACATAAAAATTTTTAAAGGTAAACAATTAGTTCCAAAGAACATATAATAAAGACAANAAAAAGAAAAGAAAGAAAGATAGTTGTAAGTTTTGTTGTAAAAAGAATACATAAAAATTTTTAAAGGTAAACAATTAGTTCCAAAGAACATATAATAAAGACAAAGAAGATTTTTAAGTTGAAGAGGTTGTGGATGTTCAGAGGTAACTAAAAAAAAAAAAAAAAAAAAAAAATTCTAGTGGAAATGGTACTTAACTCAAATGTTGTAGGATTAGGAGATCTGTATAAATGATGAGCAAGTTAGGTTTTTCCAGCAAAGTAGAGACCAGATCCTTGTATATTAAATACTTAAAGGAAAACAAATGGTCAAGACTTAACAAGACAGAAATTACAAATAAGAATTATACTATAAATAATTGTTTGAATAAGGGCATTAAAATTCTCTTGGTCAAAGTGCCAACCAAGCAAACAGTACAAGTGAGGAGCATAACCATCTCATACCCCCAAATACAGATCAGTTATTTATCTGTTTTTTTTTTTTTTTTACTTTGTTTGAGAATGTGATTTGTTTAGACCTTTTAGAAATCACACATGCAGAGGGAAAAGAGATTATAATCCCTCCCTAACCATTAGCTGAATCAATACTGATGATCAAAAGGCTGAAGAGGTTGTGGCCAGATCACTCTCAAATAGAACTCTACAATGTTTGAAAGAATTCCCTTTGCAAAGAATTCGAGAAAAGAAATGCCAGTTTCTGTTTGTACATCTGTAAATGACAGGAAAGCTATTACAAGATGCCTGTCATATTTTGGAAGAGTGTTAGCATCGGGCAAGGAAAAAATTGTGGAAAGAAAGGCCTTGGTAAAACAGAAATGATATTTATGCAAAACAACTTAAGACAGATAAAATCATAAAGATTCCAGGAGTATGGAACTGAATTTCTAAATATTTGGTGCAGTTGAGGGGAGTGTGCTAGGTAAGCAGGCCTGGCTAGATTTTGTCCTGATTTATCAAAGAGTGATCTTGTATGAAGCTAAATTTCCATATGCAAAGTATGAGAATAGAGATTACAGAAATCTCTTTTATTCATACAGATGTTCCTCTACCTGTTATAACTAAAATAGCTTTCCTAATATATATGGATTGGAAGCTCTTCTATCAATGTAGCCACATAATTATATAAAACAAGTTATGGAAATTAACAGGTAGTTATAATTATTATCAATTTTCAATTCATATTCAGACAAAAATTACCAATATCTCAGTTTGTCCTCTGGAGTCTACAAAATAAAGTTAATTTGTCTTCTACATGACAGCCTTTAAATATTTCAGCAGAGTTATGGTATGAACCCACTAAGTCTTTTCTTCTTTATGCAGAACACACATTCTAATTCTAATAACACTTCCATTGAGAATCTCCCATTTATAATTAGATTTTTAAAGTAGACTCACAAAGTTAAAATCATTTTCCAGATAAATTCTGGTCAATACAGAATAAGGCGAAGTTATTTTTCTGG